>PYAF01003575.1:143302-157144 GCA_007407185.1 Glycine tomentella
CTAGGATATATTGGTCATTTCAAAAATGTCTAAGGGTACAACTGTCGTTTTCCATCCTAGGATATAATCGTCATTTCTGAAATTGTCCAGGGGCATTTTGGTCATTTACAAAATATTCAGGGGTATTTTTGTCATTTTTCCTATATTCTTCTGTATTGCCTCTAATTAATATTTTATCAAAATTTTGGGGTGTTACATTGAGTGTCAAGCTCTAATACTTTTTCCTCTGAATGGGTGACCTATCATGGTGATATTGATAGTCACTTGCTGCTATGGAATCAATGATCACTATGGCTTCTTCGGGGCTTTTAGACATCATGGTTCCTCCAGCTGAAGCGTCAAGGATCATCTTGGTCTGAGGCCTCAAACCATTGTAAAAGATGTGTAATTGTGCGACATCATCAAAATTGTGATTCGGGCATCTCCGTAGCAGTGACTTGAATCTTTCCCATGTCTCACAAAGGGGTTCATCTACACCTTGAGAGAAAGTGGCAATAGCGGACTTTGCACTGATGAATCTTGAAGGAGGGAAGAATCTGGCGATGAATTTCTCCTCCAAATCGTCCCATGTGCTTATACTTTTATTTGGTTAATTGAAGCCATGTTTTAGCTTTACCTGTCAAAGAAAAAGGAAAAGCTCTAAGGTAAACAACTTTAGCGTCTTCGTCCAATGCTCCCATTGTACTGCATAGCTCCATGAAAGTAGACAAATGAGTGTAAGGGTCTTCATGGTCTAGCCCAGCAAATGGATGTGAGCCAATGAGACTGAGTAGTGTTGGCTTCAGCTCCACAACCTTGTTGTTGAAAGGAGGGATGACTGTGCTATTGTAGTGTTTGGGACCTTGTTTGTAAGGACCCTCACTGCGGTGCGGGTGGCGCCAGATCCCGCGCTGATAGCGTCGGGATCCTTTAGCAGAAAACCCTGTTAAAAGTGTGGCGCGGGTAGCGCCAGGGCTGGCGCTGATGGCGCCAGACTCACTGGAATGTGGCACCTGGGGCGCCAGGCTCTCTCTGAGAGCGTGAGATTCTCTGGAAGTTCACGCCTGGAGCGCCAGAGTTGGGGCTGGGGGCGCCAACTGGGTTGATGGTGGCACGGATGGCGCGGGATGTGGTGCGGATCGCGCCACAGGTTCGGCAGGTTCACGCTGGTAGAATGGGTGTGGCGCTGATGGCGCCAAAATGGCGGTGCAGCTGGCGCGGGTAGCGCCGGAGGTGGCGCGGATAGCGCCAGACCTCTGGCAGGCCCAGTAAAAAAGGGGAAATCGCATTTTCAGAAGAAGAAAACCTTCTTCTTCTTCCTCTAGACGCCAGCAGCCATGGGAGAGGTTCCCAAGCTCCCATAACCTTGCTTTGTGACCCTAAACACTTCCTAAACCCATCAAACCTCCTGGAAATCACTTGTGAGCTAGAATCCTTCCTTCATTTCACCAAAAACCCATGCTTTGAGAAACCCCATTCTCATGAGAAGTTGAAGAACTCGAGTTTGGAGAGGAACGGCAGCTACCCACGGACACCCAAGCTTGGAGGAGTGTCTCAGAGGTCCTCTGTGTTGCCATAGAGGTAAGAAACTCGAGATTCCTTGGTTGTTTTAAGATTTGGGATTTTGGGTGAATAGTGACCCATTTGTGATGAAACTAGAATTAGCTTTGGGTCCAGTTGAGAGATGTGTTTAGAATGATGAGAGGAGGAAGGATTAGCTTTCAGTTAGTGATTTAGTGAATGTTGGTTTTGGCTCTAGGTTGTGTATGGGTGACTTGGACTGAGTCACTTGATTTGAGACATGCAAGAGCCAAAATGATGGGCTTGTGGTGCCTGTGAGGCCATGGGAACGGTGTCTCGTGATTAGACCGTTCAAGCCCTATGGAAACCCTGAGTATTTGGGTTGTGAGAGCTGTGATGCTCATTGTTAATGGCTGGTGTTGAGTTTGTGGGGACTCTGAGGCCATGGTTGAGTTGAGATAGACCACTTAGGGTCTATGGAAAGGCTTGAAGTGGATGAGCCTGATGAACCTTAAGTTAGATAACTTGGGTTGATGAAAAGGACTGAGGTTCCTTTCCCAGAGGCAGTTGAGGACTGCTTGATGAGATTGTTCATGTTATCTGCTTGAATGGTCTGTGATATGCGTTTGTGTGCCTTGTTAGGGCTTGACACTGTGGGTGTCAGAGACGCAGGCCATAGTTCGAGGTTGAAGCTGTGAGGCACGGCTTGCCAGGTAAGCTCATCGTTCTGGGAATTATTCCCTTTCTCTTGTTTGCCACCCAAGTGGGTGATGGTTGGGTGATGGTTGCATGCTATGTTTGATTTTATATATATATATGTTTATATGCATCCTGTGGAGAGAAAGGCCAATGTGGCTTGTTGTATTGATAATAATTGTTGTGAGCCTGAAAGGCTAGATGAACGGTGCTTGGAGTGAGACTCAGACCGTTCCAGAAATATGAATATATGATGACCTAGTGTGTGCTAGGTTGAAATGATGAACCCTAGGATAGACACTGAGATAGTGTGAGGGTGTTTTGGCACCTGTGGCTTCAGGTGTGTGGCCTTGGGCCTCTGGATTGATGAACACTGTGAGAGTGTTCTGTGACTCTTTATGAGATAAAGACCATGAGATGGTCAGTGCTGGAATCTATAGGATACTTGAATAGTATCGGGCTAGATGAGGTTCCCTAGCCAAAGGAAGAGTTTGAGGACTCCCTTGGAATAGCTGATACTCCTTGGGAGGTGCCATTGCACTCCGCCTAAAGTCCTAAGGATGGATTGCCCTGTATGGATGTTCCTCCTTCGGCAGTGATGATGAAAGTCCTGAGTGGTTATCCTCAGGTCAGTTTCTGGAAAGTCCCGAGGGATGAGAGCTCCCTGTGTGGATAGTCTCTCTCAGGAAGGTGATTAGAGATCCTGAGGGATTGAGAGCTCCCTGTGTGTGGATAGTCTCTCTCAGGTATCTGACTGGAAAGTCCTGAGGGATTGAGAGCTCCCGATGAGGATAGTCTCTCTCAGGCAGCTAATGAGTAGTCCTGGGGGATTGAGAGCTCCCTGTGTGGATAGTCTCTCCCAGGCGGTGGAAAGTCCTGTGGGATGAGAGCTCCCAGTGTGGATAGTCTCTCACAGGCAGAGGACTGAAAGTCCTGAGGGATGAGAGCTCCCGGTGTGGATAGTCTCTCTCAGGCATGTGTTTGGTGAAAGTCCTGGACGTGATTGCCCCGTGTGGATGTTCTTTCCCAGGCCAGTGTATATGAAAGCCCTGGAGGTGATTTCCCTGTAAGGATGTTCTTTCCAAGGCCAGGCTGTGTACAGATATGTTGTATCTCTAAGAGAGGGCTTCCCGAGGGGATGAGAGCCTAGGGCCTCTTAGATGAGCCATATCTGGATTCTTTAAGTCCTGAGTAGATGACTCAGGCAATGCTTGTTTTAGTGGATGAGGCGGTGCCTCTCTGGTATGGAAAGTGTCCAGTGGTTGACACTTATGTTAAGGTACCTCTGTGAGACGAGTCTGAGATGGCTTGAGAGCCAGTATGAGGTGGGATACCTCTGATGCTGAGAGCATCCAGTTAGCACCCAGATAGCTGGGATGTGTGATAGCCAGGATGATGTCCTAGGCTTTGTGATGATTTGTTTGTGTGGCTGTGCTTGAGGGTGAACCAGGGTGAGGGAGGATCTCCCAGAACCCTGAGTTTACTGAGATGTTTATCTCACCCCTGTTGTGGGTTGTGGTTTTCAGGTGCTTCTAGAGGAGAGGAGCTACCACCGAGCAGGAGGCTCTAGTAGAGTATGCTGGAGTGGTCATGGGCTGCAGATGAAGACTAGAAGAGTTCTTTTGTTTGATCTCTGTCTTGTACCCTATTTAGGGATAGGGTGTGAGTGTACACCCGTTGTGTTGTACATATGTTGATGTATAACCACAGATGTGGTCGAAACTATGAGTTGTATGTATATGTATAGGCTATGCTATGTGTATGAGTTTATGTATCCTCCTGTTTATCTGAGTTTGGTTTTGTATATCTGCCTACGTTGTTTTGTATGTGTTATCAGGATCAATAGGGGCTTGTTTTATATGTGTTATGATGTGGTTTTTTGTATTCCATGCATAATGAAATCAAGAAATTTGATTTTATCGCTTCCGCACCGCTTTTATATAACGCTGATAGCGTGATTATGATATTATTGATGATAACACGTCCGGGGTGTTACATTGTTGATAAGCATAGTCTCCAAGAGTCCTCCTTACTGGTCTATCTTCTCCACCACGATCAGCCATGTTGTCTTTTACCTCTGGTGAAGGAGGGTCAAAGACGAAGTTCCCTCAGAGTGCTTGTTAGATTCTTGTTTCTTTTTCTTTCTGATTTTCCTTTCGGTTTTGGAGATTTCTGGATCAAACTGAGGTTTATCTGCAAACTTATCTCGCATAAAGTGAAAGAAAAAAAAACTACAAGATTCTGTTAAGCACCGAGGTTTTAAAATAACAAGGAAATGTATATACACCAATAGGAAATAAAAAAACAAGAAAATTCTACTAAAATGAAATTTAAACAACTAAAGTAAACAAATCAAATCCCCAGCAACGACGCCAGAAACTTGTTAGGATTTTTCATGGCAAGCGCACCGTTTTATTGTTGCAAGTTTACAAAATTGTAAAAGTTCGTCTCCACAGGGATTTGAGTTTACGTTGGTTGGTTTAAATTGTTACTAGTTTAGTAGTTTATATATAGATGATAAAAACGGAGATTCATATGTTGTTTTTGTTTTGTGCGTAAAGTAAAAATAAAAGTTGCGGAAAATAAACGATTACGGAAAATAAATAAACGAATACAAGTCAAGGTAGTGTAGGATTGGATTTTGTCTTACTTATCCCTTTTAATTGATTTTACCTATGCATGTTCTATTCTTATTGACGCACACGTTTATGTAAACTTAATTTGATTCCTCGCAATTAAGTCCTAAGGATATTTTACTAAATATCGATCCCTCGCATATTTAATTAAATACCCTATCATTAAGCTTCTAATCACGTCTTTCGTGCAATCAAAACATTAAGCCCTATTCCTAGCAACGTAACGTAGTGAGTGATTTAATCCAGTTCAAACCCAAAATTTACTTTCCAGTCGCCTTTAGGGTTAAATTCATGAAACTAATGATTAATTAGAATCAGGCGTTAAGCGTAGAATAAAATCACCAATAAGGAATAGAATAATGCATAAATAATTAAAAGAGCATAGGGATAAGAAGAGTACGTCCAATCCTTAGGAAAGCTTAAGCGAACATCGGCAGAACCTCCTCGAGAGAACCACCGACTAGGCTCCTCATCGATCCTCTTTTTGGCAGAATCTCCTTATACAATTCACTCTACCTCACTTTCCTAAGTCTCTACACTCACTTAGAACCTAAGAACAACTTAAGTATGAACAAGTAGGTGATTTGGGAGAGAAAAGCAATGGAATGAATGAATACTGCCTCCAAAATTCGTCCATATATATAGCCAAGGGCCTGCTACTTGCTTTGGTCGCCCAGGCCACCAATTCCTTCACAAAATGGGCGCCTGGGCGAGCTAAAGGGGATTCTTGGAACTTGTTGCTCGCCTAGGCGAGCAAAATAGGTATAAACTGGTCGCCTGGGCGAGTTAAAAGCTTAGTCATGAAGGATTCTTTGGGCCTTGGTGCTTGTTGGGCCTAGAATGCTGTTTGGGACTTCATTCTTTGCTTAGTTCACTCCTAGCTCTTGGTTTTCGCAAGCTTGATTCTTCCGTAACCTTTAAACCTAGCAAAATTAAAACATTTGTTTGGACGAAATCTTTTCAAAATAAGAAAGCACAACTTACCTTAATATAACCATCAATTAACTAGGTTTCTAGGGTTAACTTGTGAATAAATCAATTAAATTAATGGATAAGTGCCATTTTTGAATTCTATTTTTACTAAAATGTGGCACTTATCACCCCTCTCTCTTTAAAATAAGTTTCTAAACTCTTTCTTGGGCCAAGAACCATTATCAGGCCCAAAACCTTTAATGCTATAATGTCATGACAATAAAGTGTTAATGTGTGACCCATTAGGCCCAACGTAGCTACTGACATAAATGAGTTTGGGCCCAATAAGGCCTCTACCTATTTAATGACAACACAGAGCACTAGCAATGCTTTGTTGCCCCAGAACTAGTTAGGTAAATGACAAGATCATCCTATTAAATCTATTTGGTTTCCGTATGTATTTCCTTTCGTCTCGGTTACCTTCCCATAAAACCTAGGGTAAGGAAACGTATCAGCCCTTGCGGTCTAGGGTAAGCTTTAATACGAAATAGAGAGTCTCCAATTTTACTGACTCTACAGGCAAACCATCTCTTGATTTCTTTTACTTTGCATACATTCCCGAGTCCCGTAAATGTCATCCCAATTTCTTTGGTTTACAGATAACCTAATCTCTCACAGAGATTTGACGAATTCCTTCATCTAGTCACCCTAGACTCGTGTTCTTTCAAGACATGCCCAAAGGTATACCTATGTGTCTCCATGTTTCAGGCAGACGAGGTATACAACCAAAGCCTGTCTTCTAGAACACAGTCTAGGTGAAAATTTTTGGTCTAAGGAAAGACACACCCAAATAATAAGAGACTACTCTAATGATACTATCTGTGAGATTTCCTCATAGAGTCTCTTTGTGGGTCCGTTCAGTGCGAGCTATACGCTTATAGGTCCACCCACGACTTTAGCTAAAACATCTCCATGTCTGTAGCTCATTTTACCTTGTATCTTCATACAAGTAGATAAGTCGTGCTAGTCTTACCCGAGATCACTGATCCCCATTTTCAGTGACTCTAGACTAGGAACTTAAATTTAGGAGTAGACATTTGGTATCCTTGAATCCTCATGATCATGATCCCATCACTGATATTCAAGAGATACCTATTATATTCCAAGGGTTTTATCCAGTTACTCATATATTAATAATGATATCGAGACAGAATATGAAACAAGATAAAGAGTGCTTATAATTTATTCATGACAATATGAAAAGTACATGTACGTCCTAATCTAATGAAAAGATTGTCTCTAGGACATCCATATACTAACAATAATACTCAAGGATTGATGATTTGTTCAAGCTAGTGTCAAAGAAAGATTCAAGAAAGAAGTATTATTCATCTTTTGCATATATTCTCAGATTGTTTGAATCATTCATATCATTGAATTAGCTGAGGATTAAAAGGTGATATCCCTCTTGAACTTTTTGTTTGATATTTGTTTTGTTTTTGTGTTGTATTTTCCATATAACATTTGTATTCTTTAAAGCTTTTACTAGAAAGGTTTTCTAGTGGGAAGAACAGAGAGGGGATCTCTAGTTCTTGGTCTTTGAAAAGTCTATAGGGTATAGATTTTGAATTTTACCTAGGGTGGGTAAGAGAGATCAGTTGTAACCTTGTAAAGAACAAATATTTGTTATAGTGGAACTCTGACCAAGATTTGGTTAGAAGAAAACTGGATGTAGCCTCCGAGGTTGAGAGGTAAACCAGTATAAATCTTGTGTGTTTTAAGATTTTGTTTGTATTTCAATATATTCTTGAAGTATAGACTACAAATCTGGTCACAACACAAGAGTGGTTTGATTGGTGAAGTAAATTGATTTTCAAATTGGTTTTGAAAGATAAAGATCCTTTTGAAAGTCTTCCGCTGTTAGAAATTTTGAAAGAAAATTTTAAAACTCTGAGGTAAAACCAATTCACCCCCCTCTTGGTTATTTGCATAAGTATTCATTATATTTTCAGAGGATCCTTTTGACAGCAGTAAGGTGTGATTCTTTGGGATTTTCTTGATATCTTGCACACAAACACACGCTTAAGATAATGCTAGGTCTACTTGCAATCAAGTATAACAAAGATCCAATCATTCCTCTGTATTTTGACTCATCAACACTTTTTCCTTTATCATCTGAATCAAGATAGGTTGATGTAGCCATTGGAGTTGCAACATTCTTGCTTTTCTCCATTTCAAACTTCTTGATCATTTCCAGGCAATACTTGGTTTGACTAAGAAATGTCTCATTCTTCATTTGCTTGACTTGTAGTCCTAGAAAGAATGTGAGCTCTCCCATCATTGACATTTTAAATTCACTCTGCATTGAAACAGAAAATTCGTTGCACATAGATTGATTAGTTGAACCAAATATAATGTCATCAACATAGATTTGAACCAAGATATCATTGCCTCTTTTCTTGATGAACAAGGTTTTGTACACTTGTTCTCTTATGAAAGATTAGTCAAGCAGAAATTTGCTCAATCTCTAATACCAAGACCTTGGAACTTGTTTCAAACAATACAAAGCTTTTCTCAATTTGAAAACATGGTTAGGATGTTTGTAATCAATAAATCTAGGAGCCTGATCAACATATATCTCCTCATCAATGTAACCATTTAAAAATGCACTTTTAACATCCATTTGAAACAATTTAAAATTCATCAAACATGCATATGCTAGCAACAACCTAATGGCCTCTAACCTTGCTACAGGAGCATAGGTTTCATCATAGTCCATGCCTTCCTCTTGGTTGTAACCTTTTGCAACCAATCTAGCTTTATTCCTAACTATGATGCCACTTTCATCAAGTTTGTTTCTGAAACCCACTTGTTGCCAATAGCTTTATGAGAAGAGGGTCTGTGAATTAATTCCCAAACTTCATTTCTCTTAAATTGATTCAATTCATCATTTATGGCCATCATCCAATGTTCATCAAGCAAAGCTTGGTTAATGCTCTTTGGTTCAATTTGTGAAACAAAAGCCATAGTACAACAAAGATTTCTTAAAGAGGATCTAGTACAAACTCCCTTGGAAACTCCCCCAATTATATTGTCAAGGAAAAGGTCTTTAGTTGTTCTCCATTCCTTGGGCTTTTGTAATGGTGTTGATTGTTTCACTTCATCATATGGTTCTTCCTTTTCCTTTTTATTTAGATCATTGAGTTGCAAATATTCTTCCATTGGTCCTGCATCAACATCACACTCCTTTTCCTCCTTAGTGGAGTTAGACTCATCACATATAACATGGGCAAATTCCTCTACACATAATGTCCTTTTAGTAAAGATTCTATAAGCCTTACTTTGCAAACAATAACCAAGAAAAATAGCTTCATCAGCTTTAGCATCAAATTTGCCAAGAGAATATTTACCATTATTTAATACAAAACACTTGTAGCCAAATGCTCTTAAGTGAGATATATTTGACTTTCTACCTTTGTATAGTTTATAAGGAGTTTTGCTTAAAACCAAAAACTTGTTGCGAACACAGCAAGTGGACCGCTCGTTTCAAGTAATAAAGTGGGTAAGTAGAGTATCGTTATCCACAGGGATTGGGGTGAAATTCACAGTAATATTTAGTCAATGCAATTGGAAATAAAAAGAAATTATTCGTGAAGAATTGTTGTGTGTTGAGTGTTTGAAAGTAAAAATAGACTATAAAGGAAATGCAATAAATAATTCGGAGTGTTACCAATGGAAGAAACAATTGTGGTCAGGCACAATCCCCTTCGATTCCAACCTCTTTCACTTAACTGGTTTATCAAGTTCGCTTACTCAAATGATATATCTTTCCTATTTTAGTAAATCCTAATTCCTTAGCAATTTAACCCTTTAACAAGAACCCTAATTCCTTAGCAATTCCTATCAAGCATTTAAAAGACTATATCAATGGTTTGCCTATTTCTGATTGCTCAGAGAATAAATCTTTCCTACTCTAGTTAATCCCTAATCCCTTAGTGAATTAACCCTCTAACCTGAATCGAAAACCTAATTCCTTAGTGAAATCTATCAAGTTAAGCATTTAAAAGACCATATTATAAATTCTGCAGCCACGCATCCCTATCCCTAGGTAATGAATAACTGTTATTTTACTAAGGTCAGAAATTAGAACCCCAACATCCCCATTGCGAATCCTAACCCTAAATACCTAAATAGAATGGCCAATTCCAAATAAGAATAAAACAGTGAAGAACAGAGTAAAATAAAACAATCAAGAAATTCTCATTCAATACCAGTTAAGTTACAGAGGAGTTCACATCAGTTCATGGCCTTCCCACAATACACAGTTTAGCCTGCCATAGGCTTCAAAGAAACCAAAGCTGTCAAATAAAACATGATTCTGCAGTGACCTAGCCTTGATTCTTGACTTCCAAGGGTTTAGAATGATGTATGGAAGTGTGGAGAGATGTGTAGGTGTGTTAGATCCCCCTTTCTTCAGTCCAAAGGCCTTGTATTTATAGAATGGTTTAATTAGAGTAACAAAGCCCCTTCCTGTGCCCAATTTCAAACCAAATCTTTTTAAATCAGGAAACAGCGCCTTCGCAGTGCGGATCGCGCAGGTTGTGACGCTGATCGCGCCACAAGTTCGACGAATTCATGGCGTTGGTAGCGCGGGAGTCCGCGCTGATCGCGCAGATAGCATGCATCAGCACTGCCTTAAAACCTTCTGGCGCGGATGGCGCCAGGCACCGCACTGATCGTGTAGGAGCTTCGAATGGATGGCGCTACTGGTGTGAACATGGCGCGACTGGCATAGAGTCTTCGAGCTGGGCACTGTATTTTTGCATGTGGCGTGGATCGCGCGGGACCTTAAGCTTGGTTTTCTTCTTCTTTTGGCTTGAATCTCCTCTTTTTGGCCCTAAAAGCACACTTTGGTAATAAAATGAGATATAATAAAATATAATTGACAAACTAACTTATTCTAACCTAATTCCTAATGATTCAATTGAAATATAACCTAAAACTAGTCTAAAACTACGATGTGTTTGCAACACATCAGAGGCCTTATGAGTAACCTATTCAAAGTGTAGGAAATTGTACTCACCGCATCAACCCAAAAGTGTTTAGGCAAATTTGTTTCACTAAGAGATCTGATTTTCCTCTCCACAACACCATTTTGTTGAGGTGTTCTTGGAGCTGAAAAATTGTGGTTGATTCCATATTCTTCACAAAACTTTTCAAAGTACTCATTTTGGAATTCATCACCATGATCACTTCTTATTGAAACAATGCTGCATGCCATTTCATTTTCAATGGTCTTGGCTAATTTTTTAAATGTTGTGAATGCATCACTCTTGGATCTTATAAACAAAGTCCATGTATATTTAGAGTAATCACAAACAATAACAAGCCTATAGAAGTTACCCCTGTTGAATTAAGGGGGAGCTGCTTGAAGCATAAAGCAAAGATTGATTCAAGAAGGAAGGTTTTGAACTTTCAACATGCCTTGAAGCCTTGAAGATTAATTTGTGATTGAATTTAAAAGGAAGAAGCATTTCTGGTGATCCAAGTGCATTGCATTCATATCATTCATTAAAGGAATTAATTTAAGTAAAAGAGTTTACAAGACTTTGATAAATTATCTAAGGTTTTGAATTAAATCAAGAGTCTTTGGAAAAATAATGTTTTCTACTGAATTAATCGATTATATTAAGAAAAGAATCGATTATTTTGTTCTTGGTGCTTTCTGGAAGACTTTTCAAGAACAATGTAATCGATTACATATCGGGATAATCGATTATTTTACCTTAGTTCTCTTATAAACAACTTTGATGAACAATTTAATCGATTACCAACATGTTGTAATCGATTACATAGGCTAATCCGAATATATCACCTTCCTGTCTTAATCGATTACAAAGAATAGTAATCGATTACATTACATGCCTACACTTTACAAGTTCTGCTGATTTAATCGATTGCCAATTGAAGTAATCGATTACATAGTTCAATGTAGTTTATACATCTTCCTGGTTTAATCGATTACAAGATTTGTAATCGATTACACAGTGTTTTTATATTTGTGAAACTTCCTGCTTTAATCGATTACATATCGGAATAATCGATTATTTTGTTCGTTGCTCATACCCTGAAATTTGTTGAACAGTTTAATCGATTACAGTCTTGAGATAATCAATTACATGAGCGAAATAATCGATTACAGGAGCGTATTTAATCGATTACTGACGGTTAGAAAATTTATTATAAATAGAACCCTTGCTCAGTTGTTTCAATAACTTTATCAATTTGTATTCTGAGCATACTAAGACTTTCTAAACATTCTTTTAGTGATTTTCTGGGTTCATAGAGTTCTTGCTTTCACAAAAACACTCATGGCTTGTTAAGTGTTTCTAAAAGCAAGAAGTTTCTTTTCAAAGCATAAGGGAAGTGATGTTCTGAGTTTGTTTTCATTATCCAACCTGGTGTAATCATTCATATGCATATCATTCACTGGATCATCAGGTGATTTCTTTCCTTAATCTTTGAGGTTGTAATTGTTATGTGAATATTGCATTTGATAGTCTACTATAATTGGGTTTCTTGCTTGTATTCTAGAGATAAAGTTTCTCTAGGGGATATACTGAGTAGTGTTCTTGTAACACCCCAAAATTTTGGAATCACAATCAACTCTTGGGGTAAGACAGTAACTAGAGACAGTACAGAAGAAATTAGGGAAAAGGACGAAAATACCCCTAGATATTTTGAAAATGACCAAATTGCCCCTAGGCATTCTAACAAGATATTTGAAGGAGGACGTTATAAATACTCTTAGATGGTTGGAAAATGATCAGAGTACCCTTAGGGTGATACATACAGAGATACCTTGAACATTTTTGGAAATGACTATTTTGCCCCTAGGTAAGTGGTGAAATTACCAAAATACCCTTTTGGTCAAAAATGCCCAGATGATTTTAGAAATTTTGTGGGAACCTGAGTATGGAATAGAATACTTTTAAATGATCAATGATTAACTAATTAGGTGATAAGAAACCATACAATAGGATTTATATGAATTTTAATACATATTTTGGAATAGAGCTCAATTCAGGCTATCTTAAGCATCGGAAAAATGTATGGAAAGGATAGTCATAATCTTTGGAGTTTTCTCCTAATTATGAGATAAATAGACTAATTTATTAAGTTAAATTAGTAATTTTAATAATTAAAAGTGAAACGGACCAATAAGAAAGTAATTAATGCGTAAAAGATAATTAAAGAAAAATCTTATGTTGTCTCCTTTGGTAAAATACGTAGACAGCTAGAGATATTATTTCCACGATCCCAATGGTCAAAAGTTAGATATGTGGGTTAGGAGTATCCCTTTAAAATTCTGAGAGGATCCAACGGTGAACGAGTTCAGTATGAGTATTTTACTAATACGGGTTTTTGGAGAAAATCCAAATATAAAGCAAAGGAATGTATTATTTGGCATCAAAAAGCATGGCACGGTGAATCAATGCATAGCAGCCTTGAATTGAAGCCTTACGTGGAATGAAAGATCAAGAAGCCTTGGGAGACAAAGGGAATATTTTCATAATGAACTAGATAAGACAAAGGACAAAAGGAATCTTTAATAAATGCAAGTAGAAAAATCTACTTAAGCTCATCCAAGGCACCATGCAATTATAGGAGAAAAAGGTGTGGACTAAAATGCCTTGACTTTGATATATAAGGAATGAATGAAGGAAGGTTGGGGTCAGCCAAGGAAATAGCCGTGCACTTGCCTTATACCCCACTTGTTCACTTTTGTTTTATCCTTGTTGAAATCCAAGCAACCGTGCAACTCTTAACCTCACCCCACTTGCCTTTTGGTTTTGATTTTGTTGGAATCTAGATACCAAAGCTTCAACCGTACATATCTTGTAACCACCGCTTCTTCTTTGCTTTATTTCGTACTTATTTTATAAAATTCCGGGTTTTTTTTTTTCGAAAAAATAGAAAGAATGAAAGTCCAAATGAATTTTTATTGGTTTTGAAAATTATTTTAGAAATCATAAAAGGTTACGCGTTATTTTAATGACGTAGTTTATGACGTTCACATATTTATACCATACAGTCC
>PYAF01003576.1:0-23864 GCA_007407185.1 Glycine tomentella
CTGCTCTAGTTTACTCATATGGCGCGAATCGCGCCGTAACCCAAGCGGGTCGCGCCACATGCCAGAAAACCTTAAAAACTTGGATTTCAAGCCTCTTCCAAAGGACTCTAAGCTTGATCCTAATTCCTTAGCCCTTATACTCCAATTCATGCTTAATCTAAGCTTAACTACGGGATTAAAATTCCAGATATTACACCATTTCTGCTGTGTCCTTAATATCTACTGGAGATAAAATTTTCTACTCATTTTGTTCCCATTCAGGGTTAGGTATATCCGCCAAATTCCTATTCTTGTCCACTAAAAATGACTATTACTTTAAAATGATATATTGATAGATCTTTTTTTTTTAATTTTAAAATTTTAATTAATTTAGATGTCATTTAATTTAATAATCCATAAAAATACAATGACTCATAACATAAGTTCAACCCATTATGATAAGAAAAATTTAAGTCTCATAAAAAGATTAAATACATAAAAAAATATAATTAACTGTTTAAACTCTTTAAAATAAAAAAGTAAGAGTATACCATTATAGAAAATATAGTTGATTCCAGTAAGATATATTTAATTTTAAACATAGAGTGAAATTTATATAAAACACTAATTAGATTTTAATTATTTTTACTATAAAAATCTCAATGTTATAATATAAATATTAATGGAGAAAATATTATTTATGAAGTTATTTAAAATTATTTTATGTTTCAAAATAAAAATAGTTTTATAAAAATTTAAAGTAAAAATATTTTAATTAAATCATATTTAATTTTAATAAGTAATAAGTAATTATATAAATTTATCGTAATAAAATATTAAAAAATAAATATTTAATATAGAACATAATATATATAATATTATAAATTATAAATACATTTTTACATATGTAATAATAAGAAGAGTAGGGATTTTTGGCTTATAAAATGATAAAGATTTTTTGGCTTATAAGTATAAATATGAAAGAAGAAAAAAGATAAAAAATTAAAAGGGAAGAGAGAGAAAAGTTAGAAAGAAAAATAAATTTTGGAGGGAATTTTCTTATTAAGAGAGTAATATGTGTTGAGGAAAAAACATTTTTTTATTAAGAATAATAGAATAGATAAATATATATTCTATAATATTGTTGGGTATCTCGGACCCTTAATCAAATTGCGGAAGCGGAAATAAAATCAAAAGGGAATGAGAGAGAGAGAGAGACAATCATAATTTATTTTACGTGAGAAAACCTTCCTCAATGTGAGAAAAGGAAAAACTCACGGGACCTAGTCCAGTATCAAAATCCACTATAACAATAATCGGTTACAATGAATCAAAAACACACCAATGTGGTGGTACACTCAACCTCTCTAACAATGGTGGTCACTCAAACGCTCACAGTGTTTTACTCTAAGCTCTCAAATATGCAAGCATAGGGGCTTGCTCAACAATGACACTCAAGACTGTCACTTGAGGCTCTCAATTTTTTGTGTGTCTTGCCTCCACCCTCACTCATCTATTTATAGGATGAATTAGGTTTACAATGGACTGGGCCTAAGCCATCAAATATTATTTGATTTTGTTAATCAAATAAAAACAAAAAATATCAATCAAATAAAAATAGAAAGTATCAATCAACTAAATACGGAAATTATACAACAAATCTTCCCCTTCCGTTTTTCAATGAGACCGAGGTCTTCAACTCTAACAACCCAGCCTTCATTCTCGGCTTCAATGTGTCGAATTCTTCAGTCCGACTCCTTCACAACAATCTTCAAATTTCCATGCTGGTACCGAGCTATCCGGTCTCTACTACATCCCGGATCTAGTGATACCTTACATCAATATGTTTGGTGCGGGAGTGATAGGTCGAGTTCTTGGCAAGATGAATTGCGCTCTTGTTGTCACACATAAGCTCGTACTTGTTTTGATTATAGCCGAGTTCCTGGAGAAACTTCTTCATCCACAGCAGCTCTTTGCACGCTTCTGTTGCGGCAATGTACTCGGCCTCGGTTGTCCAAAGTGCCACACACTTCTGCAATCTGGATTGCCAAGAGACTGCTCCTCCAGCAAATCTCATCAAGTATCCGGTCGTCGACTTTCTCGAGTCGAAATCTCCCCCTAAATCGGCATCCGAGTAGCCTTGCAGCTCAACTTCACCTTCTCCAAATCGGAGGCATAGATTGGTTGTACCTCGGAGGTATCTGAAGATCCACTTCACTGCTTCCCAGTGATCCTTGCCGGGATTCAATAGATATCGGCTCACCATACCAACTGCAAACGCCAGGTCGGGTCTATTGCAAACCATTGCATACATCAAGCTTCCGACGGCAGATTGGTAGGGGATCTTCAGCATCTCATCCTTGTCTTCATCAAACCTCTGACACTTCCTGTTACTTAACTTCATATGCCCGGCTAGGGGGGTGCTTACTGTCTTGGCTTTGTCCATGCTGAATCTTTTCAAGATCTTCTCAACATATTTTTCTTGACTTAGCCACAGTAGTTTCTTCGTTCTATCCCGGGTGATCTTCATTCTGAGAATCTGTCTTGCAGGGCCGAGGTCCTTCATAGCGAAGGATCAGCTCAATGCCTTCTTCAAGGCGGCAATCTTCTCTTTGCTTTGCCCTACAATCAGCATGTCGTCAACATATAACAACAGGATCAGAAAATCTCCATTATCATACCTCTTCACAAATACACAGTGGTTGGCTTCTGTTTTCATGAACTTGTGATCAGTCATGAAGGCTTCAAACTTCCTGTACCACTGTCGAGGTGCTTGCTTCAAGCCATATAAACTCTTCTTCTAACGACATACCATGCTTTCGCATCCCGGAGCTCAGAACCCTTTAGGTTTCTCCATATAGATTTCTTCTTCCAACTCACCATGAAGAAATGTCGTTTTCACATCCAGTTGTTCTACCTCAAGATCCGATGAAGCTGACATGGCTAACACAGTTCAGATCAAGGTCATCTTCACAACAGGAGAGAAGATTTCTTCAAAATCAATCCCCTTCTTATTGCAGCCTTTCACCACAATCCGGGCTTTGTATCTCGGCTTCTGCCCGTTCTCCTCCTGTTTAATCTTATACACCCACTTGTTCTTCAGAGCTCGTCTCCCTTTAGGCAGCTCGGTCAGCTCATAAGTTTGGTTTTCATGCAAGGAATTCATCTCTTCCTGCATTGCCTTCTTCCACGTTCTTTTTCCGAGATCGTTATGGCCTCATCATAACTCTGAGGCTCACCGTCTTCAGCAATGACAGTGTATTCATCAGGTGGAAATCTTGTAGAAGGTCTTCTTTCTCGAGTGGGGTATCTCGGTTGTTCTTCATCAACCGCTTGAGAATCCAATTTATCATCTTCATCTCGGTTCTCATCAGCATCATCTTCAGTTTCTCCCCCTACTCGAGTCTGCACAAGAGGGACGGGTTCTTCATCTTGGTCTAGAAGGACGGGTTCTTCACGTCTGACAGTAACCTGTAAAATATAGGAACACTTCACACTTAACCAAGAGGTGGGGTGAATTGGTTAGGCTTGGTAATTTAAAAATTTATGGATCAAAATCAAAGTTTTTCCCTTTTTGGATCTTTATCACTTTTGTAACCAAGAACTTTTATCCAAACTTCAACCCAAGAGATGTAATGCTTTAAGAATTTGGTAGATAACAAGAATTCACAAAAGACAACCAAATATGCAAAATTAAATCAACACACAGAGAATTATACTGGTTCACTTCAAACACTATGAAGCTACATCCAGTTTTCTTCTACTCAACACTAAAGTAGAGTTCCACTATTGTAAATTTCAATCCTTACAAGTTATTACAAGCCTCTCTTTATCAACCCTAGATAAAGTTCAGAAATCTAAAACATTATTAGATTCCTAGAGACAACCCCACTGAGAACACTACTCCGCAAAACCCCTAGAGAAATACTATCTCTAGATTACAAGCAAGAAACTCATTTACAATAGACAAACCAACACAAAATTCAAAATAGAATTACAACTTCAAAGAATAAGGAAAGAAGTCACCTGATGATCCAAAGAATGATATGCATAAGAATGATTTCACCAGGTTGAATGCAGAAAACAAACTCAGAACATAACTTTCCTTAAGCTTTGAAAAGAGAAAATCTTGCTTCACTCATTCCTTAAAGACCCATAAGAGTTTGATGGAAGCAAGAACTTAATGAACCTAGAAATATCACTTAAAGAATGTTTAGAAAGCCTTAGAATGCTCAGAATACGAATTACTCAAGTTCTAAAATTAGTTGAGCATGGGTTCTATTTATAGTGATATTTGTAACCGTTTATAATCGATTAAAAGCGCTCCTGTAATCGATTATTTAGCACTTGTAATCTATTACATACGCTCCTGTAATTGATTAAACTGTTCATAATGATTCTGGGCAAACATAACAAACAATTTAATCGATTATTCTGACGCGTAATCGATTAAACCCGAAATATGCATAATCATGAATGTACTATGTAACCGATTACAATTTTCCTTAATCGATTAAACCCAAAATTATGAAAAATATGTTTGAACTACGTAATCGATTACAATAATTGGTAATCTATTAAATCCAGCATGATGAAAAATGTTTGAACTATGTAATCGATTACGATAATTGGTAATCAATTAAACCGGAGCTATGGTATTTTCTATTTGGCTTATGTAATCGATTACAGCTTGGTGGTAATCGATAAAAAAAGTCACCAAGGCAGATTATATGTGATGTAAGACAAAATTATCGATTAATCCGATATTGTAATCGATTAAACTGTTCTTGAGAAATTTCCAGAAAACATCAAGAACAAAATAATCGATTCTTTGCCTGTTATAATTGATTAAACCAGTGAAATGCTATTTTTCCAAAAATGCTTAGTTTATTTCAAAAACTTAAAAACAATTTACCAATGCCTTGTGATTTAATTATCAAATTTATGCATGATATGAATGCAATGATTGGATCATCAGAAAACTTCCTTCCTTTTACATTTGATCACAAGCTTTTCTTCAATGCTTCAAAGGCATGTTGAAAGTTCAAAACCATCCTTTATTGAATCGAAGTTCTTTGTGCTTCAAGCAACTCCCCCTTAAATCAACATAACCCGGTCTTGGGGCTTCGAGATGTCATGAAGAGTCTCATCTTCATGAAAAATCACATCTCGGCTTCTCACTATCTTCTTCTTGATAGGATCCCACAGTCTGAACCCGAACTTGGTTTTCGGCGAACCGAGATAGATGCATTTCTTTGTCTTTGCATCGAGTTTTGCCCTTTCATCTTTGGGGATATGTAGGAAAGCTCGGCATCCAAACACCCTTAGGTGATCATAAGTTGCTCTTCAACCGATCCAGACTTCCTCTGGAACTTCTCCTTCAAGCGGTCAAGATGGTGAGAGGTTGATCAAGTCAACAGCAGTTCTGACGGCCTCTCCCTAGAATGTTTTCGGCAACCCGACATTGAACAACATACTTTGGACCTTCTCTTCAATAGTCCGATTCATCCTCTCGGCCAGTCCATTCATTTGAGGAGTCTTCGAGGGCGTCTTCTCAAGTCGAATCCCGGCTTCTCTGTAGTAAGCATCAAAGGGACTGCAATACTCACCACCATTGTCGGAACGAATAACTTTCAACTTCATGCCAATCTCTGTTTCCACCATAGCATGTAATTCTTTGAAAGATTGGAGTACCTGGTCTTTTGTCTTTAGAAGACAAACCCACACTTTGCGGGAGTGATCATCAATAAAAGAAATAAAGTACTAAGCTCCACCAAGTGATCTCTCGGACATGGAGCAAACATCAGTGTGGACGAGGTCAAGGATATTCTTGTGCCGTCTAGGTTGATCCGGTCTCACAAACAAAATCCGGTGCTGCTTTCCAGCTAGGCAGTGCGTGCAACTCTCCAACACTTGACCCTTCAACCCGGTCAGTAGTTGTTTCTTCTCCAAAATCTAGAGTCCTTTCTCGCTCATGTGGCTGAGGCGCTTGTGCCATAGCTCCAAGCTTGGTCCATCCCGGACAAAATTGGCTTCTCCGCCATTGGTCTTTCCTTGCATGACATACAAGAAGCCTTCTTTCTTTCCTTGGGCCACGACTAAGCTTCCCTTGGTCAGCTTCCATCTACTTTTTCCAAAGTAATTTACTGACCAGGAATCATCTAGTTTTCCAACCGAGATCAAATTCAAAAGCATGTCAGGTACATGCCTCACATCCTTCAGCGTAACCCGACACCCTGTGTCTGTGGTCAGGGTTACATCACTAACACCAACAATCCTGCTGGTCACCTGATTTCCCATCTTCACGACACCATAATCTCCCTTCTTGTAAGTAGAAAAGAATCCCTCATGTTGGGTGACGTGGAATGAGGCACCGGAATCAACAATCCAGGTGCAATCATCATGGGCTATGTTCAACATTTCCTCACTGAGGAGGAATATCTCGGCATTCGGATTAGCAGCCACAGTCATGGTGCTCTGATCACTTCTTCTTCTGGGAACAATTTGATCCGGCTTTACACAGCCGTTCTGTTCATCATTCTGCAGAGTCCTGTAGTCCGGCTTCTTATGTCATACCTTCCCACAGTAGAAGCACTTCAAATCATGTTTGGACTTAGATCGACCTCTGGACTTATCTCGTCCACCTCGATCCCGGCTCTTGTCACAACCCCGGGAGTCGGTCTTTCCTCTGTTCTCAGCAACGTTAGCCTCAAACGTGTTGGATACACCTCATCCTTTTCTTTTGGCTTCTTCATTCAGGAGGCTATCTGTCACGGCATCCATCGTCAATTTTCCTTCTAGAATCGAGTTCCTCAAAGTCACCACCAAAGTATCCCAACTTTCCGGTAGCGAACTCAGCAACAGCAAAGCCTGCATCTCGTCATCAATCTTCATGTTGGCTTTGGATAGTTGATTCACAATTCCTTTGTAGGAATTGAGGTGCTCGATCATACTCATGCCGTCCTTGTACTCTAGCTTCACAAGCCAGCGGACTAGGTGTGCTTTGTTCCTGGGAGTCTTCTTCTGAATCATGGACTCCAATTTGTTCCACAACTCGTACGCGTTCGTGAACTCGGACACGTGCTGAAAGAGGCTTTTGTCAATTTATTTCTTGATCGTGGCCACGGCCTTCCGACTCAGGATCTCCCAATCCTTGTCTGACTTCCCGGTCGGCTTCACTTCAAGGATAATGGGATCATATAAATCCTTACAGATAAGATGATCCTCCATCATCGACCTCCAATAGTTGAAGTTATCTGCGGTCAATTTGAACATATCTCCATCGTGAGTTATGTCACTGCTCTCCATCTCGGCACCTTCAGAACCCTGGAACTCGGGCTCTGATACCATTGTTGGGTATCTCGGACCCTTAAATCAAATTGCGGAAGCGAAAATAAAATCAAAAGGGAATGAGAGAGAGAGAGACAATCAGAATTTGTTTTACGTGAGAAAACCTTCCTCAATGTGAGAAAAGGAAAAACTCATGGGACTTAGTCCAGTATCAAAATCCACTATAACAATAATCGGTTACAATGAATAAAAAACATACCAATGTGGTGGTACACTCAACCTCTCCAACAATGGTGGTCACTTAAACGCTCACAGTGTTTCACTTTAAGCTCTCAAATATGCAAGCACAGGGGCTTGCTCAACAATGGCACACAAGACTGTCACTTGAGATTCTCAATTTTCTGTGTGTTTTGCCTCCACCCTTAATCATCTATTTATAGGATGAATTAGGTTTACAATGGAATGGGTCTAAGCCATCAAATATTATTTGATTTGGTCAATCAAATAAAAACAGAAAATATCAATCAAATAAAAACATAAAGTATCAATCAACTAAAAACGGAAATTATCCAACAAATATATTATAATTAATATTTCCAGAAAAAATATTCATTCAATTTATATATTAAAAGAGTATATAATATATAATATAAATAAAATACTAGTTATTTTTATTTTAAAAAAGTGAACTCCAAAGTCTTAACGTCATGTTATTTAATAGTATGCAACAATTACAAATACCTAAATGCTTAGGTTATTTAATATAAGAAAATATAAAATGAAACAACGAAGAAATATACTAGTATATGTTTAGAAAAATATGTATATCGATGTTTAATAAGTTATTTTTAACTAAAATAAAAAAAGATATATATAATCTTTATAAACAAGGATAAGGAAAATAATTGCTAGTCTCATTCTCTCATTTTCTTATGATGGAGAGAAAGTACTTTTTTCTCATTTTGTTCAGCATTTCAAATAATGAAAAATTATATAAAAAAGTATTTTCTACCTTAACTTATTGAATTTATTTCATTATTACATTTTTATTGTCACAAAAGGCCTCTACATAAGCAAATATCGTTGGCCTTACTTCATATGAACCTGCTTTGCATGCCTTTGTTACTTTGTGGTTTTATTCTTTATTTTTATTTTTTGAAATGAGAGGTTTCACTCTATTTTCACGAGAAATCTTAGAAAATAGTCAAAATGAATTTAGCTATAACTATTTCAACATAATTCTAAAATTTGAATGATGGATCAAGCGATTTTAATCGTTAAGAGGAAAAATTTTCCTCTTGACCTTTCGTGGATTCTCAAACTATTAAAGAAAACACTTGATTTAGGGTGAATCTCCACAAAAATATGAATAAACTAAAGTAAAAGTTGAACTTGAAAGAAAGAAAATTGGTAAAGATAACTGAAAAATAACTTGGAAAATAATTGCAATGATTGGTTGCAAGTCTTTACAAACGTTTTTGCAACAACTATTTATATGATAAAATCTAAACTAACTTAATCTAAATTGTGTTTATCTATGTTTGTACATGACTCCTTCATTTTCAACTAATTTGGCTAAGCAACAACGTGGCACACATCCAACGTTTCAATTTTTCAGGAACCACTTCCTAGATCGTGGGATCTACACTTATCTTTTGAGCTTCCTCTAAATTTTCAGAAATCGGTAGAAATATATTCTATAATATTCAAATCTTATCACTTATTGGAAATAACAAACAACCGCCTTTTCAGCTAAGTTTCCATCTCGACACGTTGATTGGTCAACTCAAGTGTTACAATATATCCATTTAATCTTTCCCTCTTCTTTCAATCTTTGCAATTGACGTCACATTTATTATCTCTAGCCATTACGTCTGCGCACGTCTTATCACTTTAAATAGTCTTGCTTTATGTTGTTGAACCATCCAATTTACCCTAATCTTTGATTTCTTCTTTTTTTCACATGTGGTAATCTTTCCTTTTATTTCACCATGTCATCCACCAACAATTCTCAATTGAAACCCCACAAATATGGTGATGCCTCTAATGATGAGTCATCTTCATCCTCTTCCATCTTTTCAAGCAATCAAGATGATCAAGAACAACTATAGCTCCTGATGGTTTCATCAATCCTCTCAAGGCTCACGAAGGACACTATTACCTTCGTCCTTGCACTATTGATGTCATAGATGCTGCTGCTTTTCTTGATCATTACCTCCAACATGATAGTTATCCTCTTCCCATTACATCTTGGTTTTAGACCAGTTCTATTTCTTTATAAATCTATCTTTCCACTTTTAGAAAGAATGAAAGCTAAGTCGAACATATCCAGTGCCTCTGGTTCCTTAAGGTTTTTGCAACTTTGGATCACTACGTATTTTCCAGTGTTTGTGCCCAACCAACTGAAATCGACCAAAACATTGGATTGTCATGCTAATGACCCCACTTTAGGTGAATCTCTTTGGATCAACTCCACTACCTCAGTTCAACTCAATTCTTTAGAGGCCATTTTTGGCATACTAGATGATGTGGGTGCTTTATGGAATCCTACAACCCTTGATCATGTCATTTTGGATTGGATGAAAATGGATCATTTTGCCGATTTAGCTGCTAAAGCAATACAATCAACAAATTGGGGTAGCATTCTGTCTACCAGGGATTTACTTTGTTGAGTCAAGCCTGCATCCAGGTATAACATATTTTTGTTGAGCCATACAACCCACAGTTCATCACTCGTCAATTTGGCCTTACGCAACATCTTCTTGTGGCCTTTTTGACAATGACTTCACCTACTTCTCATCCTTCATTGTCTTCCTAAGAAGTAAAGAAAATCACCGACTTGACTCATTGGATGCTTAGCCTTTTTAGATTCCATCCGTTCTTGCTTGATCCCAAGAAAACCACCAATTTCCTTAATTGGTGGCTTGTTGTAAAAGACACCTTATTTTCAAAAAGGCTTCCTTTACCTTATACAATCCAATGACCATGTTCAACCAAATCCTATTGTCCAAAATCAAAATCAAAGCCAAACCAACCATCTTCTCATTCAGCTTCGATTTCGACTAAAAAGAAGAAACGTTCATCAATTGAAATCACCAATAATCCTTCACTAGCTCTGCAATAAGGTATTACTTTATATCTTCATGTTTTAATTTCTCCTTTCCTTGTTGATATTCAGCTAATATTTCCCTTTATAGCATACATAGAATTGAAATGATTGATTTGGAAAACATAGAAGATGAAACTTCTCCATAATCAACTCCTTTGACTCTCAAGAGAACTACCAAATCTGCTACTACTCAGAAATCCTTTGCTCCTGATCCTTCTTCTAATCAGGTATCAATATCTTCTTCTCATATTGCCCTGCTTCTTTATCACCAATTTTTAATTCTAATTCAAAATTATTTGCAGAAATCAGTTGTGCTCCTAGCCGAAGCCACAAAAGATTGAAGGTTGGATTTGTTTCTACACCTATACATGTAAGTTTGTTAGTCGTCATAGCACTTTTTATTATGCTTTACTACGACCTCCACTGACCCACTTTTGTGTTTTAATTTTAGGAATCAATTTATGTAGAAGAACCTTCCAATGTGTCGTTTGAATCTTTTGCCATGCCTTTTGTGCCAACAGTGACCTTTGGAAAATCGTTAGCTTTAACACAACCCATCTTACCAAATATTACTGAAGAAGCCTTAGTTGAATACTTCCAGTCCCTCACTTTTTTTTGTTCATGTGGTATTAGATGGATCTCCGATTGATGACCATTTTTCCCATGTGGAACAGTTCATGTCAGGAGATATTCCCTCTGATCCTAGCCGCCAGTCTCAGATGCTAGCCACCAACTCCTCAACCATATCAGCATGGCTATTGGTGCCTTAATCTTTAATCATAATAAGCACCAGTGTTGATATTTTTTTGTCGTGGCTGATTTGGAATACCTGAGACAATTGCAAATTCAAAAGTCCACTTATATTTCCAACTTTGAAGCTATTGAAGCAAAATGACAAGCTAATTTAGCTTAACAAGAGCATCTCAATAAAAGATTTGTTGATCTAACAACCTAACTTGGGTGTATCAAGAAAGAACTAGTTGAATTGTGTCTCAAGATCACCTTTCTGCTAAACTTAAAGGCAATTCATATCAATGCGTTCAGCTATACACCTTGGCAAATTCTCTTGATCCCAACATCACTCATTTGCTTCATCAACAAGAAGGACTAAAGAAAAATCTTAATGCAGGCAAAATGGGTATTGCTAAAGATAGAAAGATATGGGATGACTTGTGGCAGAAATTTGACCAAGCCAAGCAAACCCTTTTTGCACCTCCTCCTTCTGTTCCTTCTACTTCGGCTACCTACCCTATATACAATTATTCAACCAGTGGGAATTATGGATCATATTGTGGAGGTGGTTGTCGAAGTGTCTAGTTTTCATGCAACCGTTGTTGCCCATAATATTGTTATTGTTGCCCTAAGAATTGACGCTAGACTTAGTGATCAACTTGAAGAGGATGTAGGCAATGTTGGAACTTCTTCCATTGATCTGAATGACATGCGACTAATTCACCTGTCAATCCTTGATTATTTTTTTTGAACTTGTGCCTTTTTTTTCTTTTAAATAAGTCCAATCTTGGACAATCTTCGGATTAGCTAAGTAATCGATTTGTGGTTATTGTTGATAATTTGTCTTTTTCCTATCTCTTTCTTCCCAAATGGAAGGATGAAAATGTTTTAAGTATTTATAATTTATGCTTTGATCCAACTCTTTTCCATTCATCTTAACTAGCATATATGCTCCATTAGGTAGAATCTGACTAATTAGAATGATCTTCCCAATTTGGGGACCACTTGCCAAACGCCAAGTCTCTTGCTCCCAAAGGCAGAACTGACTTCCAGACAATGTCTCCTTCACTAAATCACTTCAACTTAACATGTTTATTGTATGCTCTTTCTACTTTTCTTTTGTTAAGCTGGATTTGATCAAGTGCCATGAGTCGATCCTCATTTAACTCATTTAATTTGTCAAGCATGGATTGCTAATATTCATCCAAACTTAGCATATTCTGGTTTGATACTCTCAAAGATTGTACATTAAACTCCAATGAAAAAACTACTTCATGCCCATAAGTCATCCGAAATGGGGTTCAACTAGTTGCTTTGGCTGGAGTATTTCTGCAAGCCCACATAAGTTGCAACGTTTCATGCAATCTTTTTGAGTTTTCCTTCAAATTCTTCTTGACTATATCAATCAAGATCTTATTAGTAGCTTCATCTTGTCCATTTGCTTGGGCATAGTATGGCATTGAATATATCAGTTTGATGTTGAATTATCGTATGAATGAACCCACTTTATTTCTAGTAAATATAGTTCCCTGATCAATAGTGATTGACTCAGGTATGCTAATCTGTAAATGATGTGTTTAATAAATTTAATCACAACTTCTTGAGTTACACTAACCAATGGTTCAGCTTCGATCCATTTCGTAAAATAGTCAATAGCTACCAAAATGAAACCATGTCTTTTAGATGAGCTTAAATGGATTTTGCCAATAACATCCATGGCCCATCCTCTAAATGGTTAAGGCTTGACTAATGTATGCATTTCTTCTGCTAGAATCTTTTGTAAAGGTCCAAATCTTTTGCATTCTTCACACCCTTTAGCATATTGATAGAAATCAACAGTAATTATATTGGCCATTAATATTCAAGTCTAATTATCAACCACTTCATCGTAATTCAAGACATATGAGAACTGCAAAATCCTTCATGTATCTCCCCCATTAGCCGCATTGACTCAACTTGGTTCACATATTTCAGCAGGACTCCGTTAAAATTATTTTATACAACTCATATCCTATCATGGTGTATTTCAGAGCCTTATGCTTCAATTTGAACTCGGCTTTGTTGTATGGCTTTTGTAAATAATCCATTATCTCTTGCTGCCATGGGTCTACTAATTCTATCTCCATTATGCAATACTCGTTTATGGTTGATTCCAAAGCCTTATCTTTTAGCTTTTTGTATCTAGAGGCATGTTGAGCTAATTGATTAGCTTCATCATTTTCCCTTTTGTACAAATGTACTATTGCTATATCATTAAAATAATTAAGTAATTGTTTAGTCGAATTGTAGAACTTTGTTAAGATGATGGTATTGCATTTGTATTCTCCTTTCATGTGTTGAATCACCAATAGGAATCTTCCATAGATTTGCACACATTTCACTTCTTTCTATAATAGTACTCATACCCTTCATACCAATGCTTTATATTATGCTTGATTATTGGAATATTTGGGGTCAACCGACTTAGAATATCTCTAGACCTTCCTGTTGGGCTAATCATGGCCACTCCGATTCCTACACCTCCTTGTGTTTGTGAGCCATCAAAGCTCAAAATCCAATGTTGAAGGCTAACATAATTGTTGGCCAACTCGACTACATCATTTACTGGGAGACATGGATGTTGGGTGATGAAATTGGCTAACACTTGCCCTTTCATAGCCTGTAATGGTACATATGTCAAAGCA
The DNA here is from genome assembly GCA_007407185.1 of Glycine tomentella. Classification (NCBI taxonomy): domain Eukaryota; kingdom Viridiplantae; phylum Streptophyta; class Magnoliopsida; order Fabales; family Fabaceae; genus Glycine; species Glycine tomentella. The sequence goes on from PYAF01003576.1 coordinate 13,795, forward strand.
TAAACATGTAACTTTATTGCCCATTTCATCAAACGTCCTTCCAAAATTGTTCGATTTAACAAATCTTTAACAATATCAAGTTTGCACAAAACTAACATTTTATTTGGCAATATATAATATTCTAGTTTTGTGCAAGCATAGAATAATGATAAACATAATTTTTCCACAAGAGTGTATTTACATTTAGCATTGTTTAATAATCAATCGAGATAATAAATTTCTCTTTCGACTCCATCTTTTGCATCTTGTGCTAGAAGGCATTGATAGATTCATCCACAGTCGATATATATAACTTCAGAGGCTTCCCTGGTATGGGTGGCACTAGAATTGGTGGTTTAGCTAACGCTTGCTTGATCTGTTCAAATGCTTGTTGCTTCTTTTCTCCCTAAATGAATATATCTTGATCCTTCACCTTTAGCAAATGAGAAAAGACCTTCATTTTGCCAGCCGGATTAACTTTGAATCTTAGTAAGAAATTAATTCTACCAATAAGACTATATAGCTCTTTCTTGTTCCAAGGTGGGCTAGCCTCCAACATGGCTTTTGCTTGTTTCTATTAACTTCAATCCCCTTCTGATGTACCAAGAATCCCAGGAAATTTCCAGCTGACACCCCAAATGCACATTTAGTCAAATTCATTTTCAGCCAATGAAACCTCATTTTCTGCAAAGCCTGTTCTTAATCAGCCTATTCTTAATTAGCCACATGTTTATCCATATCGGCTGACTTAATCACCACATCATCAATATATACATCCATACTCTTACCAATGGAATCATGGAATATGAGGTTCATTGCTCTTTGGTATGTAGCACCAACATTCTTTAACCTAAACAACATTACTAACCATTCATATATCCCAAGCACTCCGGACATCTAAATGTCATTTTGTGCACAACTTCAATTGCCTTGAAAATATGGTTATAACTATAATGGCCATCCATAAAGGCGAAGACACCATGTTTGGCTGCGACATCAACCTACATATCGGCTATGGGTAACATATTTGTCTTTAGGGGTTGCTAGATTGAGATCCCTAAAATTAGTGCATACTCGTACTTGCCCATTTTTCTTTATCATTGGGACACCTCTACATACTTGGCTATTATGATAAAAACCAATTCCTAACATTCTCTCAATTTCTCCTTTTATTTGAAGTAAAATTTATGGATCTATGTTCTACCAAATCCCTCGACAATCCTGGCATCTCATGGTAATCCAAGAAAAACAATCCTTGTACTTCGTGGCTAGCAACCTACTTACTTTGGTCATTCTCGGCTTATCACTTGTTCCTAGGATGACTTCTTATAGGGGATCTTGTGCTTCAAAACTAAAATACTTCCTTTCAATAGGCAATACTACTTCTTTATGTTCTTTTTCGTCTCGAGGATCTATCATTGTTGATTCGGCTACCCTATCCTCAGTGACAAATGATGTTAGCCGATTCGGTAAATCTTTTAAGATTTTATTTTTCTTGTCCATCTACAAACTCGATTGATGGTGTAACGCCTCGTTTTACTATCTTGTATTTTATTTATTTTTAGGAAAATTTCGTTCCAGTTTACGTAGAAATATATTAGTTATAAATTTTCGCGAAAATTCTTTTCTTCTAACCATCAATCTTGTGATTAAGTTCTTTATTGCCACATGTTCGTTTCGAAATCCAAAATAATAATAATATAGTCTATGATACAGTCCCAAATACAGTGTCCAAAATAATATACAGACGACATAACACAAATTACATGCCAATAGAAAATTACAAATCACAGCATGCAGTCCCTCAAAACTTCCTCATCACACCTTCTTCAATATCATCTACAGCTTATGCTTTCCTATTTCTCTGCTCGCCCAAATAAATTGGGGTCATCACAGATGCCAACTACAGACACAAAATATGGTAAGTTTATGACAAACATAGTTTGAATAAAAACATATATAAAAGAATATATACTCACATGGTCATAATATCATTTATAAATTAAGAGACATGCATGATCCACACCTTATTCAAATCACACCATCTACACAGCACACAGTTCAAATCATATCATCTATACAACACACAGATATACAACATACTCATCAAGTAATACATGCTCTTCTTCTTTATATGATGCATACTTAGTTTCTCATATTAATACGGTCTAGCCCCCGCCAGACAAAATATAAAATAACACGGTCTTAAGCCCCCGCCAGGCAAAATATAAAATAACACAGACTTATGCCCCCGCCAGGCTAAATATAAAATAACACGGTCTTATGCCCCCGCCAGGCTTAAATATAACACGGTCTTATGCCCCCGCCAGGCTTAAATATAACACAGACTTATGCCCCCTCCAAGCTTAAATATAAAATAACACGAACTTATGCCCCCGCTAGGCTTAAATATAAAATAACACGGTCTTATGCCCCCGCCAGACTTAAATATAACACGGAATTATGCCCCCTCCAGGCTAAGTATAAAATAACACAGACTTATGCCCCCGCCAGGCTAAATATAAAATAACACGGACTTATGCCCTGGCCAGGCTAAATATAAAATAACACGGACTTCTGCCCCCGCCATGCTTAAATATAAAATAACACGGACTTATGCCCCCGCCAAGCTAAATATAAAATAACACGGTCTTATGCCCCCGCCAGGCTTAAATATAAAATAACACGGTCTTATGCCCCTGCCAGGCTTAAATATAAGACGAACTTATGCCCCCGCCAGGCTTAAATATAACACGTCAACATGAATCTAATACAGAGTTGTATAGAGCAATACATAAACTTCTTTACACAACATCCCAATTATTCAGCCACAATCCACTTCTTAGATTTCTCAGAATAAATCATAATTCATCACAACTCAAATAGTTCAACTTACTAATCATAATTCCAACATAATTCTAATATCATAACAAACATACTCAAGGTATTTATTTTAACAAACTATATTACTTTATTACTCAAAATAAAGCATCTAACTTTAGAAACTATTTACGTACTACCATTGAAAGCAAATACTTGTAAATTCAAGTCAACATAATTTTAGCATCAATCAAATATATTAACTCAAGGAATCATAGAATACTTTTAATCAATCATATACTTGTAACAAAATATTCTATTAGACACTATACTTCTAAACAATTATTTCCTTGAAAATAATCATAAAACATATAGTTGTAAATTATTTTAGCTTTCATTAATTAGGTTAGATTCAAGTTATCTATTCAACAATTACTTATAACACTAAAATCAAGTTACTTAATCAAATAACCATTCATATAGCAATCTTGGTTCTTTGAGGCAATTCATCAAACACCTAGTCTACAAAGCTTAATTCTTCATAAAATCAAGTAAGGATTCTCATATAATTAATATTCAAACTTGGCTTATCATAAACTTCCCCATACCTTACTTTCTCCTTTAAAATTGAATAATCCTTGCTCCTAGGATTTCTAGTGCTTCACGTGAGGTTTCCAAGGGTATAGACCTTTGCTTTGGTTTAGGTAAAAGGTAGAATTAGAAAGGAATGAAATGGAAAGGCTTTGGAGTGCGTTTTGGCACATTTGGCTTCCCTTGGACAGCCAAATTTCTGGTTCCTACTACCCTTTTTATAAGGTTATTAAGCTTGCCTTTGGTTACAAATATCCTAGTGTAATTGTGGCTTACTTTCTACTTGCTTTAATCCTATTGGCTAAGCATTTTCCACCCTACAAGTGGCTAGATTCTTGAGAATTATACATTATTCTATTTGGCTTTCAATTTGCACGTGCACTACCAAAATTGTAGTGAAATCTCCATTCATTTTTATTTCCTACGGATGATAGCTACATTTTTAGGGAAAAAACCCGTTTTAGTAAAATATTGGTTCTGGCTTCGTTAACCGTTGGATTTCCTTAAAATTTTAAAGGTATACTCCTATCCCACATATCTAACTTTTGACCGTTGAGATTTTTGAAATAAAACCTAGAACTGTCCACGTGTTCAAAGGAGTCAAGAGGAAGTTTTCTTCAAAAAAATCTTCTTAATTCATTATTACCTTACTTTACAAATGAACCAATGGCATGTATCCTAACCTTTTAAACATCCATGTGTCCATTCTTGAAGTTTCCTAAAGTTTTTCTCCATTGATCTTACATCATACAGTCAGGGCTTTATTCAGAAATCCAAATAAATCAAATTTTCCTTTATTACCTATAATAGCTAAATTCTAATTTCTTATTGGTCCATTTTGCCTTGAATTATTAAAATTACTAAACTAACTCATTTAGAACACTTATTCCTCCCATAATTAAGAGAAAATTCTATAGATTATGTCCATCATTTTCTTATAATGCTCTGATACCTGAGGTAGTCTAGATTAAGCTCTTCTCAAAATATCTTCCTAAATTCCTAGAAATTACAGTTTATGGTTTTCTGCCACCAACCATGTTGATAATTGGTTATCTAAAAGTATTTTATCCCATACTCAGGTTCCCACAAATTTCTAAAGTCATCTGGTCATTTTTTACCTAAAGGGCATTTTGGTAATTTCACCACTCACCCTAGGGGTATAATCGTCATTTCTAAAAATGTCCAGGTGCATTTTTGTTATTTTCCCTAAATTTTTGTACCGCCTCTAATAAATATTTTATCCTAGTAATTGACTGTGATTCCCAAAATTTTGGGGTGTTACAGATGGCGGTGCTTGGGGTCGCCAATTTATGATAAACCTTTTCTTGGTCAGATTGCAGGATCCCTAAGTTCACTCTTTGTAATTACCAAGAACTTGAATAGGAGCTAAGTAGAGAGAACAAAATAGGGCTTCTACCATTCTCACATCAACCGAAAATGGATACTCATCAATCGAAATGATACTTACTTGGTCTCATTCGAAGAATGTCAGTTGTTGATGTAATGTAGAAGGTACACATTGGCTAGAACGAATCCAATCTCTCTCCAACAGTACAAAATAAGCTAGTTTGGTATCCATAATGAAGAATGTTGAATTCATGGTTATAGGTCCAACCATGATTTCGGCTACCGAAACCCTTAATGCTAGAGTGACTCCTCCTATAAAATTGGTCATCTTCATATTTGTAGGAATGAACTCCTCATGCCTTTTACCTAACTTCTTCAACATGGTCAACGACATGATAATCAAAATTGCCCCCCATCTACAAATACTCTGGATAATGTTTTACCATTTATCTAGGCTTTAGCATACAAAGGCTTCAAATGCTTGGTCATTTCCAGTGTAGGATGATCAAAAGTAAGGATAGGTTGCTTATTAGCCTTTGTTTCTCTAATGGTAACCCATTCAGTTTCCTCTGAACAAACATCTTCATCTAAGATCTCATTTTGCCTCGAACTGGCCCAAAATTCACTAGGTATCAAGCTTATAGCATCAATTTTGACCCTTAGCAAGTCGTCATCAGTTAACCAAGCCTCCAACAATAAGTTGTTCTATCTGCTTCAGCTCTTGTTTTTTTGACTGTTCTTGAGAAACACTTTCTTTCTCCTTATCTTTTGGAACTTAGTCAAATTTCTCACGTGCATCCATCATTTTAGTTGGAGTATGGTTGTCTGAATCAACCAACGTGATTGATTATTGAGATTGATAGATGCTGGCTGAAATCATGATCCAGTGCAAAAGCTACCTGACTCATTGAAGTCTCTCTTTGCCTCCTAATCTTCAGATTTGCAATCATGGCTAAGGTTTGCTTCATTTTATTCATAGCCTTGGTCCTTTACGACTTCTTCTTCTGAGTACGAATTAATCCCCTAAATTGTGGATTTGCTTTGTCCTGAACCGCCTTTTGATTCAAACACCATTGTCCTACCTTTGCGTGAAAAATGGTTTATTCATTATGAATTTACTTCTTCCATTGTTATCAATAGTCATCTGTAAGATTTTCATTCCATTCTCCACATTGAATTCAATCATCCTCCTTTTGTTACATGGGATTGGGCTATAATGAATTTCTGGGACATGAGCCACCTCCATGTTGCCATGGATTTGTTGCCTGAATTTCTCAAACTTCAAGGTTCTTCCTTCCTCCTCATGGCTTACCATATATCAGCTAGCTTAGGACCAGTAATTCAATATGTTGACCCATCAGAGGCGCCTTCTATTTGAGGTTCCAATCAATCAAACACACTTTGATGAATTTGGTGAGGTACCCATATACCTCTTGTTGATGATGGAGACTACAACCTCTCAAACATTAAAGTTCTTTTGATGGACCCTTTAATCTCCTGTATCCCTCTCTATTTTCGGCTTTCACGCCTGTTTCATATTCTTTATTTTAGTGGTATGTTGATCACAAGATACCATATTAATATCCAATTTTGAAAAGGGGTCTGTATCCATTGCCATTTTGATTGCACACTTATCGAGTAGCTTAAGTCGACCTTTTTTCAAAGCCCTCTGTACAGCTTGCCAAATACGATGCAATTATTCATATAATGGTTGTAAGAATTATGCCATTTGCAATATTTCTTTCCTTTTAATTCTTCTAGAGATGGTATCTTGTGCCCCTCTTTCAACCAAATTTTCTAGTCCTTCATCAAATAGTTGAAAATATGATATGCTTTTGATATATCAAAATCGTACTCAAGTTTTCCATCCCCAGCAACACCTTTATTCTTTCCTGGCTTCAATGTTGGACATGGATAAGGTTTCCCTCATAATATCTCATCATCCATGATTTTAGATTCCTTTTCAAAGGCCTCCACATTATCCTCATCAACATTAACTAATGAGATCAAATGGAATCCTCGTCCTTTGTTAGCCCTCCTCAATTCTTTCTCATGTATAAACTGCTCTCTTTGATTAGCCTTTGAAGCCAACAGGCTGAGGTCGTGACAACAGCCTTGATTCATCATTTAAATTTTGGAATTAATATTTGAGGGAGTTTCCTACCATGTAGAGATAAAAGCCATATTCAGATGAACCAATGGAATTAATATTGCCTAAATTGGGCTAGACAAATATGGAGAATTAAGATTAATTACCTGATTCATCACTTCTAGATTTCTAGGCACAAACATAGCAGAATTCTCACCAACATGGGCCTTTCTTGCTTCAAACTCCTTAGACTGTTGCATCTCATTTTGTACCACATTTTAACTATTTCAACTAATTGTCCAGATAGTTGATACATGATATCATGTATCCCTAAGTCTATCTTCTACTAAATGAATGATGTAGTCATCACAATGGGCATTTCCTCAGGCATACTAGCAGGCAAAGTAGTTTCCACAAGACTTGTCATTAAGGAAACATGCATTACCAATGATTTGTTTCGAACTGTTCTTCTTCTTGGTTTGTTGATCCATATCACACGTAGTAGTCTTACCAGAAAGCAAGTGCATAAACTAGTAAAACTCCATTTGTGTCTCGAATAATTTGATCAATTCACCAACATAGGTCCTATCGGACATGCCAATTATGTTGTCACGAGAAATCTTAGGGATTAGCCAGAATGAATTTAGCTATAACTGCTTCAACACGATTCCAAAATTTAAATGATGAATCAAGTGATTTAGTCGTCAAGAGGGGAAATTTGTCTCTGGACCTTTCATGAGATCTCAAGCTACTAAAGAAACACTTGCTTTGGGGTGAATCTTAATGAAAATATGAACAAACTAAAGTAAAAATTGAACTTGAAAGAAAGAAATAAATTTGGCATATAACTGAAAAATAACTTAGAAAATAATTGCATTGATTGGTTGTGTTGGTTGAAGGTCCTTACGAACGTTTCTGCAACAACTATTTATATTATAAAATCTAAACTAACTAAATCTAAATTGTGTTTATCCACATTCGTACATGATTCCTTCATTTCCAACTGATTCAACTAGTTTATTCATATTTTGGCTAAGCAACCACTCAACACACATCCCATGTTTGATTTTTCAGGAACCACTCCCTAGATCATGAGATCTTCACGTTTTCAATTGATTTGACCTAAAATCCCACGTTTTTAACCTCGATTCAAACTTTGATGCACTTATCTTCTGAGCTTCGTCTAAATTTTAAAAAATTAGCCAAATTATTTTCTATATCGATCAAATCTTATCACTTATCCAAAATAATAAATAACCCCCCTTTCAATAACAAACAACCCCCTTTTTAGCTAGATTTTTATCTCGATTTATTCAGCTAACTATAAATATTTTGACAAGTAACGTAATCTTTAATCTATAGTCGTACAAATGAAAATGAGAAAAATGTGTAGTTGACAATCCGAACACGAAAATAAAGAGAAATGGACCAGTTGCTGTTAGAATTTTAACTGTACCACTTATAAATATAAAATATAAGATCTATATATTATATATAGACCGAATTCTTCTTAAGACATTAATTTTCAATATTTTAACACAAAAAGAAATTTACGAAGTTTGTGTAAAGTATTAAATCTGAATCTCATTACATTATTGTAAAAAAAGGGTGAGAATGTGATCCAAAACAAAATAAAGTCTTATTTTTACATTAAGATTGCAAGAACGACTGAGATCTCTTGCAGTATCTATAATAATCACTATCCTGCTTGATTGTTATTTTATAATTTAAATATTGAATAATATTTCATTTGTAAAAATATCTTATTTTACTGTATTACATACAATTACAAAATAAATCACTATCTGCTTGATTGTTATTTTATAATTTAAATATTGAATAATATTTCATTTGTAAAAATATCTTATTTTACTGATTACATACATTACAAAATAAAACACTATCTGCTTGATTGTTATTTTATAATTTAAATATTGAATAATATTTCATTTGTAAAAATACCTTTTTTTACTGTATTACATACATTACAAAATAAATGCAAATATGGTATAATGTACCACTTCCCTTCATACAGTTACTGTGTCAAAAATCAAAATGCCTAATTGGGTACCATCGAAGACCGATATTCACTGTCGGTGGCTTGATTGCATTAATTAGGAAAATATCTGGGTACGTATATAGAACCCTCTAGAACTTCAACTTCATCGTTTTCAGGAGAAAAGCAATAAAAACGAGCACAAAATATTTTCATACTTAAGGGCGTGTAATAAAAAACTGCACCTGATTTTTCTTACAAAAAATTTAGATCAAGAACTAGCTTGATATTTGTGTGCCGTCAAAGCCAGTCCAACAAAAAAAAATTTAAAATAAATATTGAGATATTTTTATATTAAAGAAAAAAGTGATACATGAAACTTTTTAATCAACATTTATAACTTTTTTTATTTAAAAATCTGGTAGCACATGAGTCGATCTTAGTCTCCATACAGGTGATTTGATTGTTTTCATTTGTTTTATAGGAAAAACTAATTTTGTCTAACTTTAGCTTTAAGTTTAAAACTAATTTTGTGAAGAAAAAAAATATATTTGTAGATATTTTTTGTTTAATTTTAAATTATTTTTTGATGTTATTAAATTGAATAACCATAAAAATAGAATAGAATGATTCATAACATAAATTCAATCAATTATAATAAAAAAAATATCAAGTCTCATAAAATACTTGATATTACCTTATATGTGTGAATTACCATTTTCAAATGAGATTGCATATTGTGGTGATATATGTGTTGTGACTACATATCATTGAGACAAATGACTTAGACTATCAGATGGTGAGAGTGGGTTGGATTCATAACATAAATCCACTCTACTTTTTTCTCTCTATCTCTTTTAATTTTTTTATCATATCATTTATCAATCAATTAATTTTCTCTTTATCTCTCTTATTTATCACTAGTCCATCAGAAAAGAAACAAGGTAAACTTACATCTACATATTTTACATACACACGCGTCATCCATTTAGAAATGAGGTTAATTGCGTGTATAAAAGTTACTAATTTTATTTTTGAAATAGTTGAAACACTACTAGAAAAACAACTTTCAACATCGGTTATTTGAGACATTCAACATCGGTTATTGGCCGATGTTGAATCAGGCGACGTTGAAAGTTGATAATTTAACATCGGTTCTTCAAACCGATGTTAACAAACATTAAGCACATCGGGTTGCCATCAATAACCGATGTGGACATGTCGTACATGAAAACGCTCAAAAGAATA
>PYAF01003577.1:14477-28681 GCA_007407185.1 Glycine tomentella
TGTTCAATTTTCTTTCTCAATTCAACACAATCATCCAACTACTTTTGCGTACTTTTTCTGTTTCTTGTTCAATTATAATCTTTATAATTATTGCGAAATCTTTCCAATCCCTGTGGAGACGATACTTTACTTACACTTTATTACTTGTTAAACGATCGGTGCACTTGCCGTATATACATTCGCATAAATCGCAACAACACCTAACTGAAATATCATCCAATTAATTTGTGATTAATATTCGAAATTAGGAAATGAATCCATAACCTAATCCATTTTCAATCCTAAACGCATTCATAATCATGAAAACAGAATAGCAATTGAAGAAGAAGATGAACATTCAAATAGAATTTGAAATACTAAACCAGAAGTCAAATTCTCCTTGTGCTTGGGTTGGATTCTTGGATTGATTGAGGATTTAGCCTTCCATGATCATCATCAGTGAAAGCCCGATGAAATGGTTGCACAAAAATGGAAGCACAGCAAAATGAAAATGAAGAACAATGAAGAACAAGGAAGAACAGTAGAGAGAAAATGAGAGCAAGGGTTTTGATCCTAAAAACTTAAGAAAAGGAAATGCAAAACTGTTTTTATTAAAATGAAAAGTGTGCTCCAAGTTTCACTAAAGTCACTAATATATGTAGTGACTGAGTTCTGAAAATAAAATGGGCCACAAACAAGCCCAACAATCTAATTATTTGCTATTTACAACCATGTAAGTCAAATTCGCAGCCCAAAATTACAAGTGCAGAGGCGCTAACTTCGAAGCTTAAAATGACTCTCTAAATGACAAAATTGGCCCCGGGCTATTTCTAGCAAACTTGTAGATCTTTTCGTTATCTTTCCAGGGACTCCTATAACGCTTCATTCGGAGATCGGTAGCACCCTATAGGTCCTGCACAAGTCAGATACATCAAGTGAGTCAAAAATCCGAAAATATGCAACAAATAGCAATTAAGCCCACTTACTTGTCTAGGCCAAAAAATGAATTAGAATAGGAAAATAAAGGTTCAAAAGAGGTCAAATAAGCTAAGAAGGATAGAAAAATACTCAAATAAAAGCACTCTATCACACAGCAAGATCAGACTGACAGAATGACAAACCTGGAAGATGCTCTTACTCAGTTCATGCAAATGTCCATTAGCAACTAAAAGAATAATGAGGCTTCTATTAAAAATCTAGAAGTGCAAATAGGGCAGCTTGCAAAACAAGTAGCTGAGCATGGAGGTGGATCTTTCTCAGCAAATACCCAAGTCAACCATAAGGAACAATGTAATGCCATTATCATAAGAAGGGGAACTGTGGTTGGTAGGAAAGAAGAAGAAAAGAAAACTAAAGGAAATGATATAGCAAAAGAAAAAGAAAAGGATGAGGAAGAAACGAATGAAAAACTTGAGAGAAAGGTAACAAGTGATAATGAAAAGAAAAGAAGGGATAAAGGCAAAGCTGTTTTGACCCCACCACCAGTCCAAAGCATGCCATATCCACACGCTCCATCCAAGAAAACAAAGGAAAGACAATACAAACGCTTTCTTGACATCTTCAAGCAACTTCAGATAAATATTCCTTTTTCTGAAGCATTGGAGCAAATGTCAACATACGCCAAGTTCATGAAAGACGTCCTCACCAAGAAAAGAAGATACATCGACGAGGAGACAATCGAGCTGGATGCAGGATGCAGTGCCATCATCCAAAAGACCATCCCAGAAAAATCTAGAGATCCAGGTAGCTTTACAATTCCGTTTACAATTGGTAAATCATCTGTGGGAAAATCTCTTCTTGACTTAGGTGCAAGCATCAACCTCATACCATTATCCATGGTAAAGAGGATAGGAGAGGTTGTAATTAAGCCTACCAGGATGACGCTGCAGTTAGCTGATAGATCTATTAAGCATCCCTATGGCGTCATTGAAGACGTGTTGGTGAAGGTCGACAAGTTCTTCTTCCCAGTCGACTTTGTAGTCATGGATATGGACGAAGACAGTGAAGTCCCATTGATTCTTGGCAGACCTTTTATGAAGACTGCCAAAGTTTTAATTGATGTTGATGAAGGAAAGCTCACTGTCAAAGTGGAAAATAATGAAATTTAGTTCAATGTTTTTGAAGACATAGAGCATCCCACAAATACAAAAGAATGTTTTAGAATGGATGCGGAAGACTCAGAAATCAAAGGCTCATTGATCAAATGCTGGGAGTCAAAGCCATAGCACACTTGTCCAGCTAAAACTACATAAAAGAAGCGCTCCTGGGAGGCAACCCAGTGTTTTTAAATTATGTCTGTATTTATTTTAAGTTTATATCTTATCTTTTTGAAAGTATCATTTGTTTTGTTAGAATTTGGTTGCAAGTCCCTTTTGTTAGAAAAAGGCAAAGCAGGTGAAAAGAACGTGGCAGATCCTACTGATTAGCTGAATGGAGGACATCGAGCTTCTCAGCCACGATCTTCAAAAATCAGTGATATTGTTTTTAAATTTCTTTACTGCTTTGTAGTTTTTAATTCAGTACTTGTTTATTTAGTTACTATATTTTCTTATTTTTGCTTGCACATAAAAGTTTATCTTTTCTAGATTACACATGTTAAAATACTTTTTGTTTTATTAAAACATGCTCGTATAAACCTTTTTGGGACTTAACTGATATAGTATGTTTTGAAAAGAATCAACAGAAATTGTTTTGAAACTTCTTTTAAGAATCAGAACACAAACAAAAATAAAGTTTTTTGTAGGAAAACCTTGAGAAATGAAAAACAAAAATAAATGGTTTTTCAGAAAAATCAAATCAAGGTAAGTCTTTTTACATGGAAATTGATAAATAACATCAGCGGTAAACATTGATTTGATTTGAACATGAAAACAGACCTTGAGTCCAAGTAAGTGTATGCATCCAAACAGAAATTATTCACAGAGAGACCTCACTGATATGATCTATAGTTAATTTTGCATGAATTTCTAATTGTCATGAACATATGATGCATGGATATGATTTAGGCCTTCTTTCTTTTTGAACATCTTTTTAAGCCACTAGCCAAAAAGCTATCCTAATAATATATAAAGATTTATCCTTTGCAAACCCCTTTGAGCCAAACAGTTAATATTTTATTGAAACCCTAACCTAGAATAGGAATTCCATACCTTACCTAAGGTTAGGAGAGCAAAAAGGGAATAAGTTGTGATGAAAATTTCTCTTGGGTAGTTCATGTTATGAAAAGGATTTTAGAAGTGGTTATGTGCTAATCATGAAAAAGAAAAGAAAGAAAAGAAAAAGTGAAAAAAAGAAAAAGAAAAGAAAAAGAAAAAGGAAATAAAATTCCTTGTGATGAAAAGATTGGGTGAAAAAGAAAAAAAAATGATAAAAATAGACATCTTGGAAAAAGAGAAAAGGAATAGGAGGTAATGATCTAAATGTCTCTATTTCTATTTTGCTCTCCTAATCCTAAGGTCATTTGAATATCTAGAAAAACCAAGATTTCTTTCTAGCCAAGCCCAGCCATGAAAAGCCCTAATGATCCATGATAAATTTGTATTATGATTTGATGGGAAATGAACTACAAAGTTTTTTTTTTATGATATATCAGTGATGGATGTGAGACTAAACACTTACCTGTGGGACAATTAAACTCTTATTGAGAGGTTTTCCTCTGTTTGAAATCAGTCAAATGTTTCCTCTGAAGTCTTTTTGAAATGAAGTGTAAATTTGACTCTAACCTCGTTTTGATTTCATGAAAATCCATCATTTTGTTTTCTCAAAGTATCAAGGTTAGCTACGTTTTGAAAAATCTGTTCTGATCAAAAATTAAGTTGATTCTTGTCAAAGCATGATATTTTTACCTTTGCTTGAGGACAAGCAAGATTCTAGGTTGGGGGGAGTTGGTAAGTGCCACATTTTAGTAAAAATAGGATTCAAATATGGCACTTATCCATTATTTTGAATTGATTTATTCACAAGTTAACCCTAGAAACCTAGTTAATTGATGGTCATATAAAGGTAAGTCATGCTTTCATATTTTGAAAAGATTTTGTCCAATTGAATGATTTAATTTTGCTAGGTTTAAAGGTTACGAAAGAATCAAGCTTGCAAAAACCAAGAGCAAGGAGTGAACTAAGCAAAGAATGAAGTCCCAACAGCATTCCAGGCCCAAGAAGCACCAAGGCCTAAAGGTTTCTTCATGACTAAGCTTTAAGCTCGCCCAGGCGGCTATTCTATGCCTATTTTACTCGCCTGGGCGAGTAACAAGTTCCAAGAAATCACTTTAGCTCGCCCAGGCGTCCATTTTATGAAGGAATTGGTGGCCTGGGTGACCAAAGCAAGCAGGAGGCTCTAATCTATAAATAGGGACGAAAGTTGAAGGCAAGGGGCATTCCATTCCACTTCTTTTCTCTCCCATTCACCTACTTACTCATATTTAGCTTGTTTTTAGTTCCTAGGTGAGTGTAGAACTTAGGGAAGTGAGGAAGAGTAAATTGTATAAGGAGATTCTACCGAAAAGAGGATTGATGATGAGCTTAGTCAGTGGTTCTCTCGAGGAGGTTCTGCCGATGTTCGCTTAAACTTCCCTAAGGATTGGACGTACTCTTCTTATCCCTATGCTCTTTTAATTATTTATGCATTGTTTTATTCCTTATTGGTGATTTTATTCTACGCTTAACGCTTGATTCTAATTGATCATTAGTTTCATGAATTTAACCCTAAAGGCGACTGGAAAGTAAATTTAGGGTTTGAATTGAATTAAATCACTCACTACGTTACGTTGCTAGGAATAGGGCTTAACGTTTTGATTGCATTAAACATGTGAATAAGATCTTAATGCTAGGGTATTTAATTAAATATGTGAGGAATCGATATTTAGTAAAATATCCTTATGACTTTAATTGCGAGGAATCGAATTAGGGTTATTTAAACGTGTGCGGCAGTAAGAATAGAAAATGCATAGGTAAAATCAATTAAAGGGATTAAGAAAGATGAAATCCAATCCTACACTTCCTTGACTTGTACTCGTTTATTTGTTTTCTGTAATCGTTTATTTGTTTTCTGTAATCTTTACTTTACGTAAACAAACAAAACAGCAAAATGAATCTCCATTTTTATCATCTGTATATAACTACTAAACTGGTAACAATTTAAACCAACCGAAGTAAACTCAAATCCCTGTGGAGACGATCTTATAAATTTTGAAACTTACAACGACAAAACGGTACGCTTGCCGTGAAAAGTCCTAACAAACTTCTAGATAGCAGATCTTGGCTGAAGGTGGTCATTAGGTCGACATATCCCAGGGTGTCGATTCTCTCTCCTGCAAAACCTAGGAGAGCTTCTGAACAAGGTTGTATGGCTGATGATAAAATTTCCAGCTACTGAAAAGTCTTCAAGTATAAAACATCAACTGAGCTTTCCTGGTCAATGAGCACCTTTGTCACCTTGAAGTTAGCAATGATGAGGGACACAACCATAGGGTCATCTTGATGGATGGGGTTGATCCCTTCAAAGTCAGCATCCGTGAAAGTGATAGGAGGCAAACTTCGCATCGGAAGATTATTGACGGAATTGATGTCAATATCTCTGATGGAGTGCAAGTGCCTTTTACGAGATTGACTGGACGATCCTCCATAGGAGAAGCCCCCTGCGATGGTGTGGATTACTCTGCGTATATGTTGATTGGGATCTTCTCCTTGTTGACGAGGGGGTTGACGTTCACGTCCAGGTTGCGGTGGTCTTTGCCTCCTTCTGTCTTCTGCATCGTCTCTGCGCCTGTTGTTGTTCCTGAAGTGATCTTCTTGTCGCTCCTCTTGTCGATGTACTGGAGGGGGATTATCAGGTCTTTTTACAAACCTTGATAAGTGCCCTGCTTTGATAAGTTCTTCAATCTTATCCTTTAAGGCGACGCAATCCTCAGTACTGTGACCAGTGCCACGATGATACCTGCAATACTTGTTAGGGTGTCCTCCTATTTTGAAGGAGCGGGTAATGTTACCTGGACTTCAGTATTGAATGCTTCATCCATGATCATAGCTTGATTGACCATCAGGGGAGTATATCTCTCGAACCTGGGTCCTTTGGGGATAAGCTGTGGCTTGTAACACCCCAATATTTTCATATGTATTAAATGTGTGATTTATGTGATAATTAATCAATTAGCAATATGCCTAAAATAAATAAAAATTACAAGAATACCCTTGGAAGGATAATTACCAAAATTTCCTTGGACAATTTCAAAAATGACAGTTAGGTCCCTGAGGTAAATGACCAAAATACCTTTTAGGTCAAAAATGCCCAGATGAGTAGGGAAATTTTGTGGAAATCTAAGTATGGAATAGAATACTTCTAGATAACCAATTATTGATCAAGAAAGTGACAAAGACCCATAAGATGAAATTTCTATGAATTTTGAAAATTATTTTAGAAAAGAACTCGGTTTAGGATATCTTAAGCATCAGAAAATTATAAGGAAAAAATAGTTATAATCTTGGAGTTTTCTTTAAATTATGAGGTAAATAAACTCCTTTGATAAACTAGGTTAGAAATTTTACTAATTATAAACAAAATGAACCAATAAGAATTGAGAAAAAAGCCATTGAAAGAAAGTTAAAAATGACATCTTAAAAATGTTACTAAAACTTAAGCTAGTTCCTAAATAATTTTAGAATTTTACTCCTAAAGAAACAATTGGAATTAAGCTTTCATAGATTATAGAAATAATTTTATTCTATGTAAGAATATATATTAAGTAAAAACAAAGCATAAAAATCCCTAAATTATAGCCATTCCACGGTTAAGCCAAAATTGAAACACATTTGCTTCAAAATCCATGCTTGGCCGTGCACATCAAGGGAAAAGGGAGAAAGCTTGAGAAGAATCAAGAATTAGGACACTTGTATGGATAACAAGCTAGGAACCTTATAATAGGACCATTTTTAAAGCTAACTAATTATGGCTTTGGAGATAATGCAATAAAAACTATTACACTTAAGCTACCCTACGTAGAAAGAAGAAAATTAAAAGGAATGAACCTTGGCTTGGCTATTCCACGTGCAAAACAAGAAAGCTAGGGAATGGTGTGGAAATTTCATGATTTAGGACACTTGTAAGGTGGAAACTTAAGGGCCAATAAAAAGAATCCAAATAAAAAGCAAGACAATCATAGCTTTTGAGATATTCTTCCTTAAAGCAAATTTACCTAGCTTATAAATAGGAGTGGTGGGGACCAAAATGAAAGCTATCACACGGATAGCATTTCATTTTCACTCTCCTTCCCTTTCACTTTGAAATTAAAAAGCAAAACAAGGCCCACACCTTGAGTAAGTTTACGTGGAAAGCTAGGAACTTTGGAAGAAAGCTTGTTCAAAATTTCAAAAAGAAAACAAAGGTATGGGAAGTATTTTGATACACATGGTTTAGATGATTGATTAGGTTATGTTACCATTTAATTCTATAAGATTTAAGCTAGGTTATCATTTACTTTTATAAGACTTAAGCTTTGTATACCATGTGTTTGTTAAAATGTCTCAATGAATTAAAATGGTACATAGATAATGATTTGGATAAGTAACCTTAACTAACCTAAAGAATAATTAATTTGAATTTAGTCTAATAAGAAAGTGACTAATTAATCTAATTATTTATACTTTGTGGCTATGAATACTTGCTTTATTAAGGTTGTGTGTTATTTTATTATTTATTCGATATTGTTGTGTTCCTTTATTACTTGACATTGTTGTGTGTAACTTTATTACTTATTTGATGTTGTTGTGTGTTACTTTATTATTTGTTTGATGTGAACTATGGTCTGTACTAAAGTTGAATGGATATTGTTAAAGATGTTCCATTTAAAGTGTGGGTGATAAATATTAATAAAGATTGTTTCCTTAAGAAGATTATGGTGTGCTTATATTCTTTATATTGAATTGAGCAAGATGGGTGATTAAAAGTGTGTAGTGGCAAGTTTATGAGAATTTGAGAAATAACGTAATGGTAAAGAGTAACTGAAAAATAAAAGGAAACCATTACATACATCAATTGCATTTATCCCCTCGGAGTGGAGGGAGGTCTCACTGGAGTGGATGGGACTGTTCCACTGGAGTGTGTGAAACTATTTTATGGTACCCTTTTTACCCCTCGGAGTGGAGGGAGGTCTCACTGGAGTGGGTGGGACTGTTTCACTGGAGTGAGTGAAACTATTCTAATTTTGGTACCTTTTAATAGGACTCTGAGATCTCAGTCATGAATCATGATAACAAAGAAATCATGCATCATTCATCCTGTATCTGTTTTATGATTGTTATTTTATTTTACTATAAATCTGTTGTTTATCTAACCATGTTTATCATATACTTACCCTATTTGTGTCTGTGGTTGACACCTGTGATGACCCCAATACAATTGGGCGAGCAGAGGAACAGTAAGACTATGGAAATCGTTGAAGAAGAAATAATGAAGGAGCTGGATGTACTATATGTTGTGATTGTGATTTTCTGTTTATTTGTATTTGGTGCTACGCTGAGCTGTCTGTATCTTATTTTGTAACAAAATATTTGGGGACTATACTTGGACTGTTATATTAAATTATGTTTGGACTATGTATTTTGATAAATTTACTAATGTAATAGATTAAATAGCTTGCTTCGTATATTATTTTTACGAGAACGAATTATGAAGAAATTTTTTTTTCCGTAAATTAAAAACGTAATAGGTTAAATACGAAAATAAAAGGAAGTCGTTACAATAGTGGTATCAGAGCTGAGGTTTGTTTCTTAGGACAGTGTAATTACTATGTTATCTGTGCTTGTTGTGTTTTATGTGATTTGTTTTATATTCTCTGTGTGTTGTTGTGTCTGGGATGATATTGTATACTAAGAGAAATTCCTTATATTACATGATTTAAATGTGAAATGAAGAAAGAAGAACTTACTTATGTTGGCCATCTAGGACAATGGAAGATTATGGTGATCATAGTATGATTTTTGTTATGGTGGATATGCAAAGATTCCATGAAGTATCAGAAGAAAATCAAACCACTACTTACCACACCATAGCCAAATACCAAGCTAATCCTGTCCTTGAAGAACCTTTGATGACCAAAGAACTTCATGACACAGTTGTAGTACCATGGGCTTCAGATAGACAAGTTTATCGTATGATAGAAAATGTTGTATATTATGGAAATGAAAAACCAGCCAATGCATCAATAAGTTTCTGTAATGGGTATTATGATATCGAAATAGTAGATCAGAATTTCTAAATAAGAAAGAATAAAAAGAAAAATAGTAGTAATTACTAGGATATATAAACGTGTGATAGTAACTAGTAAGAAAAAGTAGTAATATAAAATGACTTAGTGACTAGTAGAAGGAATAACCTAATGAGTAGAATATGACTTTGTAATAATATAGACATAGTAACAAGTAGTTTGTACTAATCATATTATAGTAAAGAATAAATTGATGCATAAATGGTGTGAATATATTTCTTTTATGTTTTAAATTTTTAAGTTGTTCTAATTTATTAACTTGTTACAATTAATTTAAAAATTTCGTTTACAATTTATTAACTTAAAATTTTGTTGTGTTGTAAATAAGAAAAAGAAAATGGCTGGTAGAAACGACCGAGCTATAGCCGATGCACTTCAAGCTTTGGCTCAAGCTGTAGGGAACTAACAACGAAATGTAAACAATGAATATCATGGCTTAGAAAGTTTTCAAAGAAACCACCCACCAAGTTTCAAGGGAGGCTATGATCCCGATGGTGCTCAAGCATGGCTTAGGGAAATTGAGAAGATTTTCTGAGTAATGGCATGTCCTCCCGATAGGAAGGTACTTTCGGGTAGGCTTTGCTTAGAGAAGGGACCTGCAAAACAAAGGAAAAATACTCCAATGCTCAAGTAAGTACATTAAATTTGTAAGGATGACCAAGTGTGAAGACTCGGCCTAAAGTATAGAGAATGAGAGACTTGAGTAATGCATTCAAGTATATATGAGAGAGAGGTATTCTGTGTCAATACCGAATGAGTATGGTGTATGTGTGTTGAGTGTGGATGATGTGTATAGAGTAAGTAGAGAGAACCTGGAGGATTGTATTTATAGCGTGGAGTGGGCCTTGGGCCATTGCTTATAGATAATCTGTTGAGAAGATAATAATAATAGATAATAGCAGGCAGTTATCTTAATTTGAATAGGAGATAATGTATACCATATTGATATATTGTTACTTGTAGATAAGTAACAATTAGTAGATAACTTGTTGAGATATTATATGATAAGATAAGGTGATTACACCTATTTCAATATCCTGGCATATAGATAGACAATTAATAAGGAGAGAATATTGCTGATGTCCGCGCTCCTGTAGAGGTGTTGACAAGGAACACGGACATTGTGTCCAGGCGGGCATCTAGAGGCTGAATAAGCGCCTATTAATGAGGCAATGTTGACATGGAAGGTGACCACGTGTACATTGACATTTATTAGGTGGCCACGTGTCATTTTACTAATTTGGACTGTACAAAAACTAAATTTTCTTTTACATAATTAAAATATACTTAATCATTTAAATATACTAAATTACATAACAAAAATGAAATTAAGTCCATATAATAATTATTATCTTCTCTATGCAAAATTAGTTTCTAATATCAATTATTATTCAAATCATGATTATTTCTTATTTACTATTGTAACACCCTGTAGGGCTCCGGTGCGTTATCATTATGATATCAGTTAGCGCTTAAAACATTCATTTAAAACTTAGTGGAAGCACAGGATCGATTTTCCTGATTCATTATGTATGGAAATCCAGCATATCATAAACACACACACATACAAAACCATATCATACCCCTGTTGATCCAGTCTATCTCATACAATACATCAGACATAAACAACAAATGGCCCACCGACCTAGCATATCAGGTCCTCATAATAACATATCAAGCATCCACCTTGGTCCTGCTCAACTCCAGACCACGTGCACCTTCTGTCACAGTCAGGTGCATGTCTCTGAATTGCTCTATCAGCTTGCAATCAGAGATCATCAAACATGCAGCAGTCACATTCTTCCGGCTCAAAGCATCAGCAACCACATTGGCCTTGCCTGGATGGTATCTCAGCTCGAAATCGTAGTCCTTCAGAAACTCCATCCATCGCCTCTGTCTCATGTTCAACTCTTTCTGATCAAAGAGGTATCTGAGACTCTTGTGGTCACTGAACACGATCAACTTGGCACCATATAAATAGTGCCTCCATATCTTCAGAGCAAAAACCACAGCTGCTAACTCCAAGTCATGAGTAGGATAAGACTCTTCATGTGGCTTCAACTGCCTGGAAGCATAGGCAACCACCTTATGATCCTGCATCAACACACATCCAAGCCCCCGCTTAGATGCATCACAGAACACCTCAAAGACTCCTTCAGGATCAGGAAGAGTCAGAACTGGAGCTGTGGTCAACCGCTCCTTCAGCTCAAGAAAACATTGCTCACACTCATGGGTCCAAACAAATGGCACCCCCTTCCGTGTGAGTCGAGTCAGAGGTACCACCAACTAAGAAAACCCCTGGATGAACCTCCTGTAGTAGCCAGCCAATCCCAGGAAACTCCTGATCTCAGACACGTCCTTGGGCCTCTCCCAAGACATCACTGCCTCTATCTTGCTGGGATCCACAGATACATCAGCGGCTGAGATCACATGGCCAAGAAACTTCACCTCAGACAACCAGAATTCACACTTGGCCAACTTAGCATACAGCTGCTTGTCCCTCAAGATCTGAAGAACTGTCCTGAGATGCTCAGCATGCTCTGTCTCCGTCCTGGAGTATATCAGAATGTCATCGATGAACACCACCACAAACTGATCTAAGAAAGGTCTGAATACCCGGTTCATATAGTCCATGAACACTGCAGGGGCATTCGTCAGACCAAACGGAATGACCTGATACTCAAAGTGACCATACCTAGACCGGAAGGCTGTCTTAGGTATGTCTGCAAGCTTGATCCGTATCTGATGATACCCGGATCTCAGGTCTATCTTGGAGAACACTCTGGCTCCCCTCAGCTGATCCAACAGGTCATCTATACGAGGCAGTGGATACTTGTTCTTCACAGTAACTTTATTCAACTGCCTGTAATCCACACACAATCTCATGCTGCCGTCCTTCTTCTTCACGAAGATCACCGGTGCTCTCCACGGTGAGACACTCGGTCTGATGAACTGCTTGGACAGCAAGTCCTCCAACTGCACCTTCAGCTCCCTCAACTCCAGAGGAGCCATGCGATAAGGTGCCACGGAAATTGGTCCTACACCAGGAACCAAGTCAATGGAGAACTCTATCTCCCTCTCTGATGGTAGTTGAGTTATCTCCTCAGGAAAAACATCTACAAACTCATTCACCACCGGTATTTGAGACAGGTCGACACCTGGCTTATCTTCTGTAATTCCCAAGAAGATATAGCCCTGAGCTCCCTCTCTGATCGCCTTGCGAGCTTGCAAGACTGAAAGAAATGCTGTAGAGCTCAAACCTGCCTCACCAGAAGGCACAACCACCTTCTTCTGACAACAGTCTAGCATCACACCATATCTGGTCATCCAATCCATACCCAGAATCATCTCAAGGTTAGGCATCGCTAGACAAAACAAATCAGCCACATAGGCTCTGCCCTCAAAGCAAAACTGCACGTCCTTGCAGCACGTGCTCACCTGGCATCTCTCTCTAGATGCGGTCATAACCTCCGTCGGAGGGGTCAAACTGGTCTTAGGCAATCTTAGCCTCTCAACCACCATATCCTGAACAAAGGAATGTGTGGCTCCAGAATCAAACAACACACGAACGTCACAGTCATCAATCAGGACTGTACCTCTGATAAGATCTGGAGCTCTGGCCGCTTCTCTGGCATCTACAGTGAACACCCGACCTGCTGTGGGTGCCATCACCTCTGTTGGAACCGCCTGTGCCCGGATCTCTGTCTGAGGGCACTCTCTAGATATGTGGCCTGGCTTGCCACATCTGAAACACACCATCTGGCCTGAGAAACATAATCCCCAGTGCTCACGTCCACATGCTGGACACTTCGGAGGTGGTCTCCTCCGATCCAAACTACTCTGCCCAGATCTCCTCTTGAATCTGTCTGGTGGCGCAGAGACTCTCAACTCCTTGCCCTTACCCTTGCTGGGCGGGCCTGAACCACTGGGTCTTCTCCCCTCTGGTCTGACTGAGGGAGTAGGCTGCCTGCCTCTCTGCCTCTGCAGGATACCCTCCACCTGGCAGCTCTGTCTCACCAGGGTATCCATATCACATGACCCACTGCCGGCCACCAACACCTGGATGTCGTCCCTAAGTCCCCTCAGGAACTTAGCTGCTAAAATGTCTGCTTCAGGCAAAGGCCGCCTGAAGTGTGCATACTTGGCCAATTCATGAAACTGGGCCAAGTACTCGTCCACCGTCCTGTTCCCCTGGACGAGACTATCAAACTCGGCCTGCTTCTGCTCCCGGGCGTCTCTAGGAAAGTATCTGTCAAGGAAGCAGGACTCGAACAGCTGTCAGGTAATCAACTCTCCCCGGCCTCTCATCAGCTGTACTGTGGTCTTCCACCACTCATGAGCGTCCCCCTGAAACATATAGGTCGCATATAGCAACCTCTGATGGTCGGGGCACTCCATAACCTCAAAAATCTTCTCAAGGGCCTGCAGCCACCTTGCTGCAGCAACAGGATCATAGCCCCCTGAGAACACTGGAGGGTCATGCTTCCGGAAGGTGATCAGCATCTTCCCTCTGGCTGCAGTGTCACTCTCTGCCTCTACCTGGGACATCTGGTCCCCTCGCAGGTGGCTCCCACCAGCCTGCTATCGGCTACCCTCAGCATCATGGGTAGGGGGTGTGGAGGATGCTCTATCATCCCTCCTGAGGTGCTTCACCTCATCAAGCAACTCCTGGTTGGCCTTCATCAAGGCCTCGTTCACCTCTCGGGTGGCAGCCATCTCTCGCTGCATCTCTCCCTGAGCCTGTCTACCAGCAGCTATCTCTTGCTGCATATCTGCCTGAATCTGTCTATTTGCAGCTAACTCTTGCTGCATAGCGGCTAAGGCAGCCGCAACTGGATCAGTCTGGGCACTGGTAGCCCCACTGGTGCCTCTGGGTCTCACCATAGCACTACACATGTACATCACACAGTGAGTTGATCAGGCCCACAGTTAATGTACCCCCATGCAATGCTCATGTCATACAACC
>PYAF01003577.1:35392-57019 GCA_007407185.1 Glycine tomentella
TGTTTTTTAACTTTCGTTTGTGTTAAATATTTATTTAAAAACTATTTTTACATTACTATTTCAGATAATAACTTAAATTATTTTTTTTTTAATTTGATATTAATAATTAAGGTTTTTCCAAAGATTCCGATATGTGTATTTTTTTATTTAAAAAGTTATTTTGATGTTACGATTTAAAATACCAAATTTTTATTGTTATTTTAAAATAAATATAATTTATTTTATAAGTTTTTCAAAAAGATATTTAAAAATAAGTTACTATTATTTCAAAAGTGGATGGCTTAAAGCGTTTACAAACTTGAAATAGTTAAATTTGTAATTATTTTGAAACTTTTTATATCTAAAAAAATATGCTAGCTAATCTTAAAACAGTAACATGGTTGTCTATAATAAACTGAATTTCACAACAACAAAAATTGTATATACAAAACATGGTTAAATTTTTTTACTATCATTTTAAAAGTAAGATTCATAAATTTGAATTTTCATTCAAGTTGTATGCATTCTGAGTTTACTGGCTAGCATCCTTTTAGCAAATTCTTCATTTGGCCTCCATGCAGATTACAAAGAGAAAAAAACACAAATGGATTTACTATTAAAAAAAAGCAAGTAAAAACACATAGCAAAAAATTTAATTTTTTAAAACATTGCAAAGCAAAATACACTTATTATTACAAAATATGCAATTAGCATCGCCAATTTAACATCGGTTACAAGAAAAACCGATGTTAAATCATTCGCGTGACATATTCGTAAATAAAAAGAACTTCTTAACATCAATTTTCAAAAAACCAATGTTACTAGCAAAAACTTAACATTGATTTTTTGAAAACTGATGTTGCTAGTACAATGTTAACATCAGTTATCAAAAAATCGATGTTGTTAGTAATTAGTTAACATCAATTTTTGAAAATTGATGTTGTCAAATGCATAGATAACTTCGATTTTTAAAATAAAACCGATGCTGGATCTTTTTTAATATTTCTGAACCTCTTCTTTGGAGTCTTACTCAGACTAACTTTGAAACCCTCATTCTCTTGAACCATATTTGTTCTTAGATTCTCTTCATGACTAAACTTGTAATGTGGTTTGAATTTTTGTGTTTTATTTGATGTATATATATATATATATATAATTTCCACTTTTTCAATTTTGGTAGTAACTTAGAACACTCTTGTAGTCAGTAGCATTGCTATAACAAAGTAGATTATGTTTATGGTTTGTTTGTTGAGAGTTTGGAAATATTTATGAGATGTACAATTTAGGTAGCAATTTGGTATTTTAGTGCATCATATACCAGAGCAAATATGGGTAAAATGCATAGTTTGGATTTTGGGATGGTTTATTTCTATTATTGATTTGTAGTAAGAAAGGGACAGAACAAGCATGATGTGCATGTGGTCCGTTGTTAATTTGTCATGTTCCTTAGTGTAGGGTTCTAAATTGTGCTTTAGATCCTTAGTCTATTATAACACGTAGGGCCAGGTGAGTCAACAACTTTTTTCGAGATACTTCTCTTGAAAGCTAACATAGAGTGACTATGTGCCCATGATATGATGTTTCTACTATCAAGTTAAAGAAGTTTTCCTAGAGTGTAGGATTAAAAAAAGTATTGTTGAACTCAAAACATATCATAATTTCATTTTGGTTGTGTTTGGACTGATGGATTGGAAATGGAACCAAATGGAATAGAATTACATCAATTTCCATTGTTTGGTGTGTTTAAAATAGGAGATACTTCTATTTTCTATCCCCTTGTACATGCAATTGGGTGGAACTAAGTTATTATGCATTCTCCTTATCATTGTGTTCACTTCTCCATGGGTGAATATTTTTCTATTCCATCATAGATTGTTCAATTGTGTGTGTAATTTTATTCTAATTCATTCCACACCACTCTATCCCATTCTACCCATCATTAGATATGCAAACATTGCCTTTGTGATTCCTTATGCATTTTGTAGCATTTGCATATCAGTTATCACAAAAAAAAATGTAAGTGGTTAATGAAATTCTTTGAAAACATTCAGCTTATTAGCTTGCATATCATGTAAGACTAGGATTGAAAGTCAAATCCTGTGAGGAGTTATCAATGGAATAAGGGTCTCTTGTGTATTATCATTTCGAGAATGCACAAGAGAATCTCAAGCCATTGGCTTGATAGTATCCAAGAGTAATATGACATCATTCTATATACAACACTAATGTCACTCAAGGATATGTCATCTTGATACATTTCACAACCTTTTTACTCGTATATGTAGATTGAAGGATAACCAAATACCCTTGTATAAAGTACTGCACATTGTTAGGTGCAAAATTTTACCCTCATTTTCCAATATGTAACAGTATTTGGCAATAATCATCTTCTGCTAGAAAAATCGAAGAACAAACAGTTAGGTATTGACACCCTATACCACTAATGAACTAACTAACTATTTTTAGTCTCTCTGCCTTCAACTTCAGTTAATTTGTGCAGTCAAATGGACAATAAAATTCCAGTCTGATCAAAGAAACAAGGCCACATATCTCACACTTTATACTTCTGTTTTCAACCATCCTGCACAACATGCCAATGAATTATTATAAAAAAAACACATGGAAATTGGAATTGATTGTGCAAAAGAATTAAATCACAAAGAAGTTTCTGGAATTACCATTCGTTCCTAAGTTGTCAAGAGCTGTAATGGTATTGTAACTTGTTTCAGAAAAACTTTGGTTCAAAACAGACTGCATATACATGTATAATCATAATTATTATTTTCAAATTCTCACAAGCAAGAGATTTTCACTCTTTAGTCTTTATGTGTGCATTGGATGGAATTGTGTTGATGTGTTAGGCATGCTGATGCTAGCACCATATCCACTAATAGGTCCATGTCCAATGCGTGACTGGAGAATGTTATTAGAGAAACAAATGAAGCTAAATATTAACTTTATACTAAAACTTTGGTGAGTAAATTGTCAAAGGGACCGCTGAAGCCTATTGATAGGCTAGAACCTGATGACAATCCCATATACTAGATGACTTTGATGATCCCGCAACTTTTCTTCAAGTCTATGCAGGTGTCATGGGATGCAATTATGTTTGGGGTGTACAATGATAATGTCCCCTTGTACATAAAACATGAAGATCTTGGGGAAATAGCACATGGTGGTTAATGTCTAAACATCCTTGTTATACAATTGTGGATTATGTAAGTAAATTTAAAGTATAGTCCATTACCTAATTGATTGTATTAAATTGATGCATAATTTACTTTATTTCAACAAAAAATAGACATATGAATGAGTTAAGTCTGCAATCAGGGAATGGTTCTGTGTATGGATTCCTTGAGTCACAATCCATGCAGAGATCTGAGCAATCGTAGTTTGAATCTGAGGATTATATTAAGAAATGGATGTAGAATTCACAGAGAGATGTCTACTTAGGAGCCTTCTTGAATGAGTAAAAACTGAACAAATACATTTAAAGTTGTATTGGGATTATTGTTTCATGTACTTTCAGTGTTTCTTTATTTAATAGTATTTAAGGTAAATGTGTTACAAATAACAACTGGCCTGTTAATAATTCCTTTCAAGTAGTCGGGTTAATTGTGCAAGAAACAAAACCAGATGACAACATTGTCCTTAGCATATATAACAACCACTTGCCAATGTCCACTGCATTGGAGAACATTAAGTCATTATAGGGCATACATTACATAAATTGATTTATTCAGTTTTACTTACCCATTCAAGTAGACTCTTAGGTAGACATTTCTCTGTGAAGTCTGCATCCATTTCTTAATATAATCTTCAGATTCAAACCGTGATTACCCAGATCTCTATATGGACTATGGCTCAAGGTATCCATACAGAGAGGCATTCCCAATCCCAAAATTAACTCATTTATATTCCTATTGTTGTTATAATAAAGTAAATTATGCATCAATTTAAAACAATCAATTAGGTAATGGACTACATTTGTATAACAGAGATGTTGAGACATTGACCACCGTGTGCTATTTCAGAAAGATCTCCATTCTTTATGTACAAGGGGATGTTATCATTATACACCTCAAACATAGTTGAATACCATGACATCTGCATAGGCTTAAGGAAAAGCCGCACAATGGTCAATGTCATCTGGTATAGGGGATCGTCATCAGGTTCCGGCCTATCTACAGGTTTTGCCGGTCCCTCAGGTCCCTGTTATCCTACACAGTTAATAAATATAAGCCAATGATAGTCAACACTTTATTTTGTAACAAATCATTTTTTAATAATATCAGACACAACAAAAGGAAATTCCTATTCTGAAAAAGTATGTTCAAGATGTGTCGGCCAAGCAAGAAAAGTGTTAAGGGCCTACCTCACTAACTGAACCTCTAGAGTGGGTACAAGGACGTGAGCATCAGCATCTAGAACTTCCTCAACACTGACCTTCATTTGATCATTGCCCAAAGGGATGTTGTGGACAGTTGTTGACCCTTCATAAACTTGTCCAAGGGCAACCAGGTGGGAAGGATTATCATCAACATACAACCCACACCTATCTGATGCACCCGTGTCTAGCTCCTACCCCGAGGGATCGACACAACTTCCCTTTGTGCTAACACAGGCAACACAAAGACCAACCTTGATGCATCTGGTGGAAAGACATCATTAGTTGTCGAGTCACCTTTTCAGTGATCGACTGCTCCAACTCGTCTCTGATATTCTGTGTCAGCTTCTCCTTAATATTTTATGTTATTCGATGAGCTTTTCTGGCTTATCAACGTTGATGTGCGGGAGTTTCCTGAAGCTGATCCAAAGTATTGCTTGATCGTCACACCGGCTCCAGCAGCATGAACATGACCAAAATGCTTTGGTCGCCCAATGACATCAATCAATATATCCTAACGTCCATGGGCGACAAAGTTGCCCTGTGCTGATTGCTCTTCAAGGGAATCTTGCATTTAACAAAATACTGCATGAGTTTATGGACTACTATTTTTATTATAAAAATTAACCATTGGAATAAAAAATAACTTACAATCCTATCTATAATTTCGCGTGCCACCTCAGATGTCATCTGACTAGATTTTTTTTGTGTGAGCCATCTTCCACTTCACGTGTCGCATAATGGGAGATGGAGGATCAACGATTGTTTCTTTGTTCCTGGATTGGGCTGCTTGCTCCAATTGTTTCTTTTGTTTTTCCTCCATTAACTTTTCTTCTAGTAAATCATAACTCCCACAAGACAACACGTGAGGGGCAGTGTTTAGTTTTTGGATGGCCTGAGCCTTCTTTCTAACATCCTATGATAATTAAACAGAAACTTGCCATCAAAATGCACTTGAAAATAATGCATAACTGTAAAATTCATAAACAATGCAAGTCAGTTAACCTCCCATGAAGAGTCTCCACGACTCTGACAAAATTGGTTCTACTTTTCTTTGCTGATACCGTACTTGTCACAGACAATGTCATCTTCCTCCTCCTTGCCTTGTGCCAGAGCCCATTTGGAGGTCAAATCTGACTTAAACTGCTTTCATCGCTCTCCTACCATCTTAAGGATTTTCTTCTTCGTCCTTTGATCAGATGCTTCTGGAATATCAAATTCATCCTTGATACAAAAATAAATTTAATAGTTAGTCAATAACAACAACTTAAGATTTTTAGTACAACTAATTACAATAGCATTCAACATTTAATTCAAATACTTGAATGTCCTCCCAAATCAAATCCTTATGAGTTGAAGGAACTTCTTTCCAGTTAAAAAATGTAACATCCACCTTG
This sequence comes from Glycine tomentella, assembly GCA_007407185.1. Classification (NCBI taxonomy): domain Eukaryota; kingdom Viridiplantae; phylum Streptophyta; class Magnoliopsida; order Fabales; family Fabaceae; genus Glycine; species Glycine tomentella. The sequence continues at coordinate 41,156 of PYAF01003577.1, forward strand.
TCTTGAGCAATAATCCCCAAATGCGTCCTTAATTTATTTCTCTAGGGACCATCAGCTAGCTTTCCCTGTGGGAGGATCCACATGAATCACCGGTCTCTCCATCCTGACAGATCTGGTAGCAAATGATATGAGTTGTGTTTCTTTTCTAGTCTTCTTCAATGTAGACTGTGAAGGTTCTAACTCAAGAGGAGGAGGGTAGCTCGATGGTGTAGTTATGTGCCGGTTAAAAAACAACATTAATTAAAACAACTTAAAAGTATAGTTAGCTATGTAATTGAAAATATGAAAGCAAGTAAATATAAAAAAGATTACATTATATGATGTTAATTAATTCTCCTTCATTATGATCATTACGATTTGCATGGACATGTCAACTTCTTCTTCTTTAGGATTTGTGTGGAGAAAGGAGTGAGACAACTATCAAGGGTTGAATCATCATCTTCAAGATTAAGACCAGTGGTTTTTCCATCTAGAACCACTAACCACCTTTCATCACAAGGATCTTAAACATGAAATACATGTTTAGCTTGTTCTTCCATGAGGAAAGGCTCATTTTGATAAGCTAGCATTTTTAGATCTACCAAAGTAAATCCGAAATGATTGGATCACACACCAATATTGCTATCAACCCACTTACACTTAAAAACACACACAACAAATTTAACATAATTAAGCTCCCAGATTTCTTCAATCATTCCAAAGTAAGGGATGGATGCCAGATGAGGACTCTCATCATGTACAGTACCAAAGTGTCGGGATTCAACCCTAAGACTAACCCCACTGTTTTGCATTGTACTCTTGTCATCTTGTGATTTTGTGTAGAACGAATACTTGTTGATATCGTATCCCTACCAGGTTCTTATAATTCTTTTAGGCTTATTTGCTAACTTCCTTAACGTTTCAGAAGCATTTTCTTCACCAAAGATTGTATTTTTAAACCAATTTAGAAAAGTCTTGTTATGCTCATTCAGCACCCTATTCTTTGTCATTTTTGGGTTACTTTCCTTGACAAAGGCTTCCTGACGAACTATGTATGGCTAAACTTCATTACTGTTATTCAATATATAGAAATGAGCTTGTTGCAATTCTTCTAGACCTGGAGTTAAAACATTCAGCCCTCGTGAACCCTTACCTCCCACTCTTTGATCATGTCGAGACTCAGAAAGCCCAACAAGTTTTTCCTTTTCAATGTAATATAAACTAAAATTCAATTGCTTCTTCTGAAATCTACCTTTCAACAATGGATGCTTCAGGATGGTGTAGATTCTTTGTATACCCTTTTAAGATTTTCATGTATCGCTCAACCGGGTACATCCACCGTAACTAAACAAGACCACACGATTTAATTTCCTGACCAGATGAACAATTAAGTGAACCATGATATCAAAAAGAAAGGAGGAAAATACATCTCCAACTGACACAAGATAATAACAGTCTTGTTTTCTAAGTCATCTAACTTTATAGGGTCAATGACTTTGCTACATATGGCATTGAAGAAAAAGCACAGGCGGGTTATGGCATGCCTCACTTCGTTAGGCAAAATGTCTCGAATAGCCACGACCAACAGTTGTTGCATCAAGACGTGGAAATCATGAGACTTTAAGCCTACTAATTTTATATCTTTTAGTTGCATAAGGCTTTTAATATTTGAAGAGTATCCTTGTGGCACTTTCACATGACATAGACACTGACAAAAACTTGTCTTCTCCTTTCTTGACAAAGTATGACACGTTGGAGGCAAGTATATTTTCTTACCATCAGACCTTGGATGTAACTAGTCACGTATACCCATCTCAGCTAGATCTTGACGAGTATTCAAACCATCATTTGTCTTGCCTTAAATGTTAAGAAGCGTGTCGATGATACTATCACATACATTTCTCTCCACATGCATAACATCGATACAATGTCTAACATCTAGATTGGACCAATATGGAAGATCAAACAATATTGATCTCTTCTTCCATATGCCAATTTTACTTGTCAACTTCTTTTGAGTCAATTCACTATGCCATATGTAACATCCTGGGCATTGACTAGGGCGGGAAGTGATCGCCAGTGCAGTGAGGCACAGACAAGGAGCAGCTCCTGGCAGACTTCCAGCGGGAGGGGTACAAGAATGAATCGAATACACACCAGAACGAGAGGGATCCAGAGGCTGTGTAGGTATGGGACTGTACAGTTGAGGATAACTTAAAACGATTTAATAGGTACTACCTATACCAACAAGGTGCATCTACTTTTTGGTAGCCCATAACATAAGAACTCCACAGTTATGTGTGCTTGACTTGGAGCAATCTTGGGATGGGTGACCTCTTGGGAAGTTTCTCAGGAAGTGTGTGAGTGAGGACAAAGCACACTGAAAAGTCTTGTGTTGGTATGTAGGGACAGTTGTTGATCCTGCAAGTGGTCGGGCGTTACACCATATCCATGTCATATAGTTCTTCTTAATCCCATCACACAGAAGATGTTCGCGTATGTCGTCTAGTACTTGTCGTCTCTCATTTAAACAGTTTATACAAGGACATAAATATTTTCCATCCTCATCCAATCAACTTCTTTCAAAAGCAAATTTCAGAACTGTTCAACCCCTACTTCATATGCAAGGCTCATGCGACTTGCATTCATCCAACTTCGATCCATAAAACATAACTTTTTTTATTAAAGGTGTGGCCCTATCCCATTCAGGAAGACATTTTTTATAGTAGATTCATACGTAAAGGTTAACTTTCTTTTCTTAGATTTGACAAAATTTTGGCATCATTTCAAATTGATCTTCAAGTACACGACATGAAAGTGGTGACATGAATTCCACCACAATCAAGTATGCACCTGGAGAGCAAAACGAAATGCACTATACTGAAATTTTATCAAATTTAAGAAAATAAAGTTAACCTATACGTATGAATCTACTATAAAAAATGACTCTTCCCAAACTGTCCAAATGGACAATTCAAGATTCAATACAACGATTAATTCAAACTATTCAGAAGAATCATTGCATTGCATCTCAAACGGAAAACTAAGGTTCACTCATAATGAACATTAATTGTATATAAAGCAATAGTCATTAATCACATAAAATAAATTATAAAAGCACTCTGTAAGAAAAAAGAGCCTAAAAAAGTATGAAAGACATTCGTACTTGTGATGATGATCATTGACAATCTCCAACAATGAATATCGTGATCACGATGCCGAGTGTAAAAAGAAAAATGCCTACAAATGACATTCAACATTGAACATTAATATATATACCATATCTAGCCAAATGACAGAAGATTTACTTATATAACAACACAAGGAATATGAACTGTAAATATATAATGAATAATCAATTGTAAATATATTAAGGACTAGCGAAATATTTCGTGTCATAGCTAGAAGCCAAGAACTTGATAAGTGAAACTTTCATGTCAAACTTGGATCAAATATATTGTTTCAAGAAAGAAAGAAAATTTACTTTAGGAGACGTGATACAGGGAGCGCCAATAATGCAAATAAATATATATAGTACTAAGGCATGGAAGAATGCATTGGATGCTAGTACTATTCTTTTTATAGCAGAATATGAACAAGTAGGTTCTTTATATGTTTTGGGTTAATCTATTAAAAATATATAAATGATAGTATTAATTGCGGTAGGCACTACTTGTGCTTTGGTTCAGGATTTATTTCCCAATTTTACAATTGTTTATAACAATGCATTTGATCACATAATAAGGTAATTCATTACATCATTGGAGGATGTCATATCCATTTCAATGCTTCCAAACTAAAACTAGAAAAGTTTATTAGTTAATATTTAATATCCTTATTGTATGAGGTTGGGTTGATAGTAAAGGGTGAAAGGATAGACGGATAGGTTGTGGGTTTGAATACCTTTACTAACAAAAAATAACAAATTAACAACTAATATTTAATGGTCGATAAAAAAATTTTCATAAGTTAGTTAAAAGTGTCTTATATATAAGGACTGAGGTAATATCTTTCAAGTTTCAACAAAGTTTTACTTAATAACTTTTTTAAAAGTCTACATTATTTTAAAAAAAATTACACAATATAAAATTGTGTACTCTTTTCACTACATACACTTTTCTTGATTTTTATACTTTTATATGATCGAAAATTGTTAAAATAATTTCACAAAAGAAAGAAATGTCAAGCATAATTTTATCAAATCTTACGAGTTGTGAATTCACAAGCCTTCAGGTAGGTTGTCAATGAACATAAATAATAAGTATAATCATAAGCCCTTAGGTAGTATAATCCTTAAGTATAATTCTATATAAGATAGTCAATTGGTGCTTGATTGACTTTGAATTTTTCTTGAGTATCAACCATGATCTTAATCCAAGATATAGACATTAATTTATTATTCTATGTCAGACAAGACAACCAATGTTATAGGCTATGTTCAAGTTATTGCTTATATAAGAGGCTTGCTTCAATGAAAAAGTGGAAATACAGGGACTAATGATAGTATACCACGTTAAGTCCAAACAATGCAACTAGTTGGTAGAAATTTGTGTCCTGTATAACTCCATATTTCTAGAAAAAAAATGTTTTTATTTTGTGAAACAAACACACTCTTATTTGTTAAAGGTTATATTCCCCTTATTTTCATTTATTTGACCATTAAATTTTCCTTCATCATGCTTAAAACCATAGGTAAAAATAAATTAAATCGGACTCTAGCTTTAAAGTAATACTATGCCAAAGGATCTTTTGTATTGTAGGCAGGAAATTTTAAGAGGGACAACTTACATGTGTAAGTTGTAGAAAAAGTTTAAATGCTAAATACAAAATCAGAATCTGCACAACATTATTTACAAGTAGTTAATCACAAGTCTGCCTTAGCTTTGCAGTGTACAATAAGTACTAGATAGGCATGAAGCACACCTTTAAAATAATCAAACAAACCATGATTCTATGAGCAGAAAATACCATAGACTACCTGTTCCCGACAAGATAGATGGTGTGATATATAATAGCACTCAAAGCCTACGATGTAAAGATTGATGATGATAATAATAACTTTGACTGACCATTTGCAACAAGGTTTCATGGGGACCTTGAAACTTCAATCATTCAATATTATTTTTGGGTTCTCACAATATCCTTCGACTAGAGAGTAGACACTAATTTCTCAAAATATGAAAATTTATTTAAAAGGTTAATATTTTTAACAGATGTTTTCCATTGTTTAGCATAAATGTAATAATGAGAGTATTAACTATTAGGGTTTGAGTAGTTTATTCCATGGCGAGAAATGCATTCAAAATATAACAAAGAGAAGGCGAAGACAAAACCATTTGCAGGTCTAGAGCAAGCACGAGACAATAAGATACACAAATCAAAGTATTGAGTGGGAACGAGGAATGCTAACCTTGTCGTTGCCGCAAAGATGGTATGAGTGAGAGCAACAATGATAGTCAAACCGAGAGTGGGAGCGAGAGGAAGCAACACCACGGAGAGTGAGAGCGAGAGGAAGCACCGTCCCAGCGAGTGAAAGCAAGAGCAAGCACCGCCCTGGAGAGTGAGAGTGTCAGAGTGAGACTAAGTGTAAGAGTGGGCACGGGAAGAAGGCAAAACTAATTATATATGAAAAACACATCAGTTTTTTCAAAAACCAATGTTAAATGAGTTTGTTAACATCGATTTTTCAAAAATCAATGCTAGCATGAGTTTGTTAACACTGGTGTTTTAAAAATCGATGTTAACGAACTCATGCTATTTACGAATATGCCACCGCATTTTTGTTAATATTTTTAACAGATGTTTTCCTTTGTTTAGCATATTTGCAATAATGAGAGTATCAACCGAGCAAGCACGAGATAGTGAAAAGATACACGAAGCAAAGAATTGAGTGTCGTCGCAAAGATGGTATGAGTGAGAGCGACAGTGAGAGTCAAACAGAGAGCGGGAGCGAGAGGAAGCAACGCCATAGAGAGTGAGAGCGAGAGGAAGTGCTGCCATGGAGAGTGAAAGCGTGAGAGTGAGACTGTGTGTAAGAGTGGGCACGGGAAGAAGGCAAAACTAATTATATATGAAAAACAAAACATCGATTTTTTCAAAACCAATGTTAACATGAGTTTGTTAACATTGATTTTCTAAAAACCGATGTTAACATGAGTTCGTTAACATCGATTGTTTCAAAAACCAATGTTAACGAACTCATTCTATTTACGAATATGCCACCACATTTTTGTTAACATCGGTTTCTGATAAAATCGATGTTAACATAGCTTGGTTGTTTGGGTTTTTACTTTCGTTTTTGGTTGGATTTGGGGTTAGTTGATCCACCCATAGTGTGTAGCTGTTGTCAGAGTGAAGAAAAATTCATCCTTTAGACCTAAAGTTCACTTCTTTATTTCATTCTCCACAAAATCACATTTTGAGTTTGAATAGGTAAGGGAAGCTTAACCCATCTTTAAAATCCTATCTTTTGTGTGTTTAGTTATTGTTTTAAGTTGTTGAAAATTCATTTTAGTTCATGTGTATTTGGGACATTGAAATATTTGAGTTGGAATTCAAGTTGGGGTCCATTAGAGGAGATTTGACAGTAAAAACATGGACTTCCAGGTCATTCAAGCTTAAGCGCACCAAGAGTGGCGCTAAAGTGTGGCTAGGGAGTTGGCCACTGGAATTGGTGCCTAAGCACACCCTTGATCACGCTTAAGCACGAGTTGTCAGAAAGCAAATAGGGGCCATGCTTAAGCACAAAATTGGTCATGCTTAAGCGTGAGTGCTTGTCAAATTTTCTTTCAAGCTTTTCAATTGAACTTCGAGTGAAATGGATTGATGTGATTTCTTGTTATTTCTCATGCAATTTACATTCATATATTGAGATTCGGTGATTGATCATGAGCACTTGTGGTGTGAAAAGTCTCATGAGGTGTAAATGAACTATGTGAGAGTTCATGGATGGTGAGAATGATATGAATAATGAATTGATGATAAGTTGAATAAGATATACATGATCGATTGAACTAATATATAATGGATTGATTTTTTTATGAAATGAATTATATTGATGATGGTGAATGAATTATATTGATGATGTGATATAATGTTTAATCATAACATACATGCATTGATGAATGACATTGCATGTGAGTAGACACGTAAGTTGAGGATGCTTGGTGGGCCCTCAACCTAGTAGTGTCAAAGATTGTGGATGGTGGCTAACAGGAATGAGCCTATAGAATGTATGGGTGGGAAAATCCCTATATATATTAAGGTCTTTGCAAGCCTTACCAATATAAGCCATTATCCACACTCATCCATTTTCAATAAAATTACACTTCCTCCGTAGAGTTAATTCGAGTCTCCTCGAATGGTCAAGGTGTGACTATGTTAAGGGGTAAACTTGGTTTAATCGCTCAAAAGGTGAAAATAATAAAGAGTCAACATGACATAACATAATAGTTAGACATGTGTATCAATAATCGTGACTTGAGAATGATGTGCTACTTCAAGAGTTGTATAATTATATTGTTATCGGAAATGTGAAGAATCTATATATCAGTTGAAATGGTGGTCTTATAGTGTTTTCAATTATATGATGTTTCTTTTAATATGAGAATACCCTGGTGTTTTTTGTTGAACTGTGATGATCGTGTCAATTGACACCAGAGCAAATTATGATGTAGCTTTTGAGGAGCATGTCACTCATGGTTGATGTGGACTTGGTGGTGGGCTTAGGAGCGATATCCGACCCTCAATCATTTATTTATGATTTGTCTTAGTGGGAACCAACTTAGGGTTTAGATATGATTGTGGATATGTGTTGTATTTATTCCCTTAATGAGACCTTGAGATTTGTTTGGAGATTTGTTTATGATGTTTTCATTATGTGAGCCTTGGGGCACAAGTACCTTTATGTTTTACAATTAGAGGACCTTTTACAGGTAATGTTTATATGACAAGCTTGTATTAGCAAAAAAATTATACGTATGTTTGTTAATTTAATTAATTCAAGAGTTTTACAAGTAGTAAAAGTAAATGTTTTCACATTGAAGTCTTAGTGTTGCATGTAATGGCATTCAAGGTTGTTACAATATCAATTATCAATTTATAATTGGTAAATTTGAGAAGATGTTTTCCCAAACATTGATACCATGGAATCTTAGAAAGATTTTTTTTAATCACCTCTTGAAGACCTCCCTAAGCCTCTAGATGTTTCCACAAAGTATCTCTATAGTCACATCATGTTCTCTTCCTATGTGTCCTCTTATTTATGAGTTTCTCTCTCTCTCTTCTTTCTTTTGTTCACATCATCTACTTCTTCTTACCTTTATTTATACTAATTCCTAACAATTTAATTCTAGCAACTTAATCATATAATTTTTTAACTAGATCTTATCTTTTTGTCTAAGATATAAATAATCTAATATCTTATCTTATCTTTTTTTTTGGGAATATCTTTACTTTACCTTATTTATCTTAGATATAAATATAAGATAAAACTAACATATTTAAAATAGAAGATAAAATAAAATCTTATCTTTTATTGTTTTATTTAAATTATATTTTTTTATTCTTATCAAATATAAATATATTTTATTTTTGGGTTGTTACAATTATTCTAGTTTAAAAATATTATTAATTACCAAACATGATTCTAGTCAAATAATCTTGTTAATTACTTATTTTTTAATAAAATTATTTTTTAAATCTAAAATTATGTTAATAATATTGATTAATTATTTGTGTAAAAATAAAGGATGATCAAAATAATAGTTACTTATCGAAAAAAAGACTATAATCATAATATTGTTATCATGATAATTAAGGGTTCACTTAAAATAAAAAATATCGAGAAAATATATTTATTAGTCAATTTAGACTGTTCAATCAAAAGACAAATTAATGACTTGAGATGCATTTAAAAAAGATAGGAAAATTTAGTCTAAAATTTTGACATGTGACACTTGAATAGTAATAGGGGAAAGGCTTTTAATATATAGTAATAGAGTAATAATAAAATGGAAGATAGATAATAGAATAGATTAGTAGAGTGATGCTTTTTATTATAATGATAGTATAGTTAAAATATTAGGTAATGAAGAAAATAATCCAAAAAAAAATATGGAGACAAAAAGTGGATATTTGTCCATATAATAAATTACATATGAAATTAACTTTTTTCTTTCACAAAATTAAAAGATAAAATGTTTTTTTTCCTTATAAATAAGCTTTTTCATGACATGCCCAAAGGCCCAAATGATCATCTTTCAGAGTGAGAGCAAGTATCCAGTGGGGCTGCAATGTGAGTTGAACCCAAATATCCAGTGGTGCATTTTTTTTCTTCAAAAAAAGAGAAAATGCTAAGGAGGAACGATGAAATGATCTCAACTAGGTGTACCAAAGCAGAAACCCCCAAATCAGGAGACTCTCTCTCTCTATATATATATATATATAATGACAATCAATAGGAAACAAGAGCCAATGGGAGAACGCTGAACCAAACCCATTTGGAAATCAAAATAAGGATCTAACAATACCTCTGACTCCATTAGAGAAGAAAAAAGAAAGCTATCTAAACATGTACAAAATAAGGATCTAACAATACCTCTGACTCCATTAGAGAAGAAAAAAGAAAGCTATCTAAACATGTAACTAGCACTACTAGAAAATAAGCTTTTAACATCAATTTGTTTGGCTTTTAACATCAAATTTTACCCGATGTTGAAACCAGTGATGTTAAAAGTATCAACGTTAACATCAATTTTAAAAAATCGATGTTAACAAAAATATACAACATCGATTTTTAAGAAAAACCGATATCGCCTAATAAGAATATGTAACATCGATTTTTAGAAGAAAAAAACTGATGTTGTTTTTTGTGAATCCAACATCAATTTCAAAAAATGATGTTTTTTGTGAATCAACATATATTTTTACTAAAAACTGATGTTGTTTAATGCTAAACAACATCGATTTTACTAAAAATCGATGTTGTTTTTGTGAATCAACATCAGTTTTAACTGAAAACCGATGTTGTTTAATGTTATACAACATCGATTTTTACTAAAAATTGATGTTGATGTTCATTAATCAACATCGGTTGTTTAGCATTAAACAACATCAGTTTTCAATAAAAACTGCTGATTTTTGTAGTTTTTTTAATATATTGTCTATTTTTTAAATATTACTCAAACCTGCAAATTAAAAAAAATAGGCCAATACAGGCAAATAGTTTCACAATACGATAAAAAGTTACTATGAATTGTAATGGTCAAAGAAAACAATAATGTTAATACACTATAAGTGATTGTAATTAAACTATTTATACAATTGTTTAAAAATCTCTTAATTAACTAGTGTTTCATTTCTAACTCCAAGATAAATCTTGCCCACTGAATCCGAATTTCCTTAAATCTCTCTGATTCCAATGTTCTTGGATCAGCATAATATTGCATAATATAATCAAACATAGCTTAACAAGAATAAATAAAAATAAGTATAACAAATAAAATTAGTTTTGAAATAAACAATTATAGTGTCCCAGTTATCCCTGAAGCACCCTTGTACTATCGTTGACATCCAATGCATGACATAATAGCCACACCCAGTGCTTCCTTTTTGCTTATTACACTAAATTGAATAACATATTCAAAGTTAAACGGAAATTAGTGTAAATAGTAATAAAAGTAATTTTGAAGACATCAACAATTGTTTAAATGACTTCCTTTAATTGCAATCCATTTAGGAGTAGCTTTGGATTTAGTTCCTTGAGTATCGTTGAATCCCTTCAAAGCACCGGTTAAGAAAAACATACATTCATATTGTACAATTAACATATTCATGTCATTCCAATAATAAAGTAAATGTCTTAGAAATTACAACTTACCTATTAATAATTTCATTGAAATAGTTATTTGGCTTATTGTGCAAGGAATAAAACCACACAACAACATTCTCCTTAGGACATATAACAACCCGTTGTCAATATGCGCTACATTGGAGAACATTAAGTTATTATATTGCATTAATTATTTAATTTGATTTTACAATTTTACTTACCCATTCAAATACGCTGCTAGGTATACATGTTTCTGCGAAATCTCCATCCATTTTTTAATATAGTCTTCAGATTCAAATTGTTATTGGCCAGATCTCTATATGGATTATGGCTCAAGGAATCCATTCACAGAGACATTATCCGATTGCAGACTTAGGTCATTTATATGCCTATTGTTTTTAAAATAAAGTAAATTATGCATTAATTTGAAACAATCAACAATGTAATGGACTATAATGTAAAGTGACTTACAGAATCCACATTTGTAAAACAGAGATGTTGAGACATTGACCACCATGTATTATTTCAGAAATATCTTCATACTTTTTGTACAAGGGGACGTCGTAATTATGTTGATTCAAGAGGAGCCATGCATAAATGAACAAGGATCAAGCTTTGGTGTTTTGTGCTTTCAACATGCCTCATTGGAAAAATGCCAAAGAAGCTATAAAGATCAATTTGATTCATGTAAAAAGGAAGTTGTGTAATCTGATAATCCAAGAGCATATCATGCATAATCATTCATCTAGGATTGTTAGATTGAAGGTCTAAGTAAAAGCAATTAACAAGTAAGGCATTTAAAAAGCAAAGTTTTTGGAAAAATGAAGTTTTCCTGCATTAATCGATTACAGCATTGATGGCATCGATTATTTTGTTCTTCGTGCCTTCTGGAAAACAAATCAAGAACATTGTAATTGATTACATATCGAATTAATCGATTACATAGGCTAAAATGGAAAAATCATACTGATTGTCTTAATCGATTACATAAGTTCGTAATCGATTACATCTATGCCTATGGATTACATGTTATGCTGATTTAATCGATTACATATCGTTTTAATCGATTACATAGTACATTTGAGAATATTGATCTGTCTGTCTTAATCGATTACCAAATTTCGTAATCGATTACTCAATGTATTTGAAAAACATGAGTGTCTGTCTTAATCGATTACTTGACGGAATAATCAATTACATTGTTCATAGCTCAAACCCAAAACTTATCAGGAGCATTTTAATCGATTACATTCTTGGAACAATCGATTACATATGCGAAATAATCGATTACAGGAGCGTGTTTAATCGATTATTTTCAGTTAGAAAGCTGTTATAAATAGAACCCATTGCCTTGTGCTTTGTAAGATTGAATAATTCATATTCTGGGCAATCACAAACATTCATGAGCTTTCTTTAGTGTGTTTCTGAGTTTCAAAAACCATTTTAGCTTCACAAATTCGTATGGTTTTTGATTTGAAGAAGTGAAGCTTCATTGAGTTTCAAAGCTTAAGGAAAGGGATGCATTGAGTCTGTAATCTTTCTTTCAACCTGTTGAATCATTCGCATGCATGTGTTCTTTGGATTATCAGGTGAAATCTTTCCTTATTCTTTGAAGTTGTAAATCTTTTACTTGATTTATGTAAAGATTAGCTTATTGTAAATTGGTTTCTTACATGAAGATTAGAGATAGTGTTTCTCTAAGGGCTGTTGAGTAGTGTTCTCAGTTTTGGGTTTGGTTTCTATGGGTCTAATAGTGTTTTAGACTTCTGAACTTTATCTAGGGTTGATAAAGATAGGCTTGTAATATCTTGTAAGAATATTATTTGCAATAGTGGAACTCTACTCTAGTGTTGAGTGGAAGAACTGGATGTAGCTTCATAGTGTTTGAAGTGAACCAGTATAAAATATGTGGCTGATTTTTATTCCTATCTCTTCATCTCTCAATTGCTTTGTTTGTGAATCAAATTTCATTACACAGAAAACTATCATTTGCTTATTGATTTCTTGACAGAGGAATTTGATTGAATATAAGATTCTTGGTTTCAAAACAATTTTTAAAGTGATAAAGATCCTGTGAAAACTCTGATTTGAAAATTTTAAAATACCAAAGTTCAACCAATTCACCCCCCCTCTTGGTTGTATTGAAGTATTCCTATCATTTTCAAATTATACAGCCCAAAACACAGTAGTATCCCACGACACCTGCATGGGTTTGAGGAAAAGTTAGGGGATGGTCAATGCGATCTGGTACAGGGGATCGTCATCAGGTTCCAGCTTATATACAGGTTTCGTCAGTCCCTCAGGTCCCTGTTTATCCTACACAGTTAATAAACATAAGTCAATGACAATATACACTTTATGTGTAACAAATTAATTCATTTTGAATGATAATAAACACAACAAAAAGTAAATACATTTTTCAAAATAGCATGTACAAGATGTGTTGGCCAAGCAAGGAAGGTGTTAAAGACATACCCCACTAACTGAATCTCTTCAGTGGGTACAGGGACGCGAGCATCAGCATATCGAACTTCCTCAACACCCACCTTCACCTGATCATTGGCCAAAGGGACGTTGTGCACGGTTGTCGACCCCTTATAAACTCTTCCAAGGGCAACCAAGAGGGGAGGATTGTCATCAGCATACAACCCATGCATGTCTGATGCACCCGTGTCAGGGTCCTGCCCCAAGGGATCGACACAACTTTCCTTCATGCTAACACGGACACCAGAAGGACCAACCTCAACCTCAAGAGGTGGTATGAATCCCTAAAATTTTATCTAGGACTGCATGTGGCTGAATGACAACATGAGTTATTGAGTCACTTTTTCAGTGATCGACTACTCCGGCTCTTCCCAGATATTCTGTTTCAGTCAATCCAAGTCTTCTAGGTTCATGGACTTAGATGTGCGAGAGCTTGTTGAAGCCGGTCCGAAGTATTGTTTGATCATCACACCAGGTCCAAAAGCATGGACACGGCCTAAGTGCTCTGGTCGCCCAATGGCAACAGTCAGTATATCCTGCGTCCACTGGCGGAAAAGCTACCTTGTGTTGATTTCCCTTCCAGGATATCATGTAATCAACATAAATACTACATATGTTTTCAAATTTATTATTTTTATAATTAATTACCAATGGAAAAATAATTAACTTACAATCCTTTCTGCAATTTCACGTGCCGCCTCAGATGTCATGTCTCCTGATTTTTTTTTGTGAGTCATCTTCCACTTCACGTGTCGTCTAACAAGAGATGGAGGATGAACGATTATTCAGTGCTCCCGGATTGGGTTGCTTCCTCCAATCGTTTCTTTTGTTTTTCCTCCATTAACTTTTGTTCTAATGAATCATAACTCCCACGAGACAACACTTGAGGGGCAATGTTTAGTTTTTGGGTAGCCTGAGCCTTCTTTCTAACATTCTGTCACAATTACACAGATAGTTGTCAACAAAATGCACTTGAAAATGCTGCATAATTGTCAAATTCAAAAACAATGCAAGTCAACTAACCTCTTATGAAGCGGCTCTACGACTCTCCCGAAATCAGTGCCACTTTTCTTTGCTGATTATGTATTTCTCACAGACCGTGTTGTCGTCCTCCTCCTTGCCTGTGCCAGAGCCCATTTGGAAGTCAAATCTGACTTAAACTGCCTCCATCACTCTCCTACTGTCTGAAGAATTTTCTTCTTCGTCCTTTGGTTGGACGCTTCAGGTATATCAAATTCAACCTGTGATACAAAAAACACATTTAAAGTTACAATAACATTTTAATTGTATTAGTACAACCAATTACATTGACATTGAACATTTAATTGTAATACATGAATGTCTTCCCAAATCAAATCCTTCTGAGCTGCAAGAACTTCCTTCCAGTTACCAATTGTGACATCCACCTTGTCCCAAGCAATGATCCCCAAATACATCCTCAATTTCTTTTTATGGGGACCATCAGCCTTCCTAGTGGTAGGATCCACATGAACCAATGGCCTCTCGACACCGACGGGTCTGGTAGCCAATGACGTCAGCCGTGTTGCTTTCCTAGTCTTCTTCGACGTAAAAGGCGAAGGTGCTGACTCAAGAGGAGGAGGGGAGCTCGGTGATGTAGTCATGTGCCTGTTAAAAACAACATCAATTAAAGTTAAGTGAAAAGTAAAGTAAGATATGAAAAAGTAAATATGGAAACAAGTAAATATAGAATAAAGATTACATTAAACGATGTTAATTAATTCTCTTTCGTCATGATCATTACGATTTGCATGAACGTCGTCAACTTCTTCTTGTCCGTTGACGTTAGACATCTGTGTCGAGAAGTAATGACCCACTTCGTCGCTATGATATCACTAACTCTAATCTTGAAAAGTCTCAATTTTTACTCAAAACTTCTTTAAATTGATTATGAAAATGGTAGTAAATTTCTTTCCCGATAATACAATTATCATACACACGATACAATTACATAATTGAATACATATGTATGTATATTTTAAACCAGTACATATCATTTACATGTCAGAACTTAGTTTAGTTTTTACCTGTACTTACACCTAGAATTTACATGTCCAACAAAAGAAATCACCTAAGAAATAGTTTATTAACAAAACACAATTCTTTTCCAAAAAGAATTCCAACATCATCATGTCAACTTGGCGGCTCCAGCAAAAGAATTCTCCCTCCAAGGTCACCTACGACTGTTCATCTGCTCCCACAAAAGAAGGTTCATGATCATCACAAGTACCAACCACATGGTACAAAATTGCAAGGGTGAGTTTATTATACATAAACGACAAGCATCAGAGGATAACAATTAGAAGGGAAACAACAAAAACTACCACAATCATTCTCAATGATCCATCAATTCAATACACACTCAATAAACCAGTCATTCTACTTTATTTCACAAATCAAAACAATCATGCTCGGAATGATGCATGCTCCTGATTTCACTCTCACCATGCAATGTGATACCATATTCATGGAAATAGCCTCTCAAGAAAAATGATTCAGTCGCCTATCAGGGTCACTCTGTCGTGCACTAGTCATTCCCCCCCCCCCCCCCC
>PYAF01003577.1:67779-93069 GCA_007407185.1 Glycine tomentella
GAAGTTTTGGCTTTCAACATGGCTCAAGGAATGAAAATTGAAGCTTGTGATTTAATGTAAAAGGAAAAGAAAGCATCATGGTGATCCAAGCTTTGAATACATATCATTCATACATCATACAAGCATTGCATCATATAAGTCTTTAAGTAATTGATTTGAAACTGAAGAAAAAGCTGAATATTTTGGAAAAATAGCCTAGCACTGCTTTAATCGATTATTGAATTGAATGAATCGATTATTTTGTTCATAAGTTTTCTGGAAAATCAAAAATGAACACTTTAATCGATTATTCCATCGTATTAATCGATTACATGAATCTCAGCATACTTAGGATTTAGCCTTATGACTGGTTTAATCGATTACCATGATATTGTAATCGATTACATGCTTGTTTGGAAAATACAGTCACTCTGGCTTAATCGATTACCACTCATTGTAATCGATTATGTAGTTTAAACCATGTTTTGCACTCACGCTGGCTTAATCGATTACGGTGGATTGTAATCGATTAATCTACACTATCCAGATTTAGGCTTGCTCTGGCTTAATCGATTACCATGTAATGCAATCGATTATTTTACTTAAACGGAAATTTTGCTTAAACTGATGTAATCGATTACACCACGGGTTAATCGATTATTTGACCCGTTTGTTGAAATTCTGGAAATCCAAAGGTCGCTTTTAATCGATTACAGGAGCGTCTGGAGCTTATTTAATCGATTATTTCCGTTACGCTTTTAACTATAAATTGAACTCTTGCCTTTTGTGATCACTAACTAACAGAGAAAAAGATTGAATTAAAACTTTTCGACATTCTGAGCATACTAGAGCATCACTAAGGCAATATTCTGAGTTCTTTTGAGTCTTGCTTCCATAGAGTTATTCATGGATCACTAAGGAATTAGTGAAGCAAGCTTGTTCTGTCACAAAGGTTTAGGAAAGCTGTTCTGCATAACTGGTTTGCATTCAACCTGAGTATTTTCATTTCATATGCATTTCAATCTTGGATCATCAGGTGAATTCTTTCCTAACTCTTTGTGGGTATTAAGTTTTCTGCAGTAATTTTGAATTTTGTTGATTCTATTGTATTTGGGTTTTCTTGCAAGAGGGGATAGTGTTTCTCCAAGGGAGATGGGTTTTCTCCAAAGACAGCTGAGTAGGTTTCTCAGTGTGGGTTTGGCTTCTAAGGATCTAATAGTGTTTTAGATCTCTGAACTTCTTCTAGGGTTGAGGAAGAGAAGCTTGTAATTGCTTGTAAGAAACATATTTGCAATAGTGGAACTCTACTCTAATGTTGAGTAGAAGAAACTGGATGTAGCCTCATAGGTTTTGAGGTGAACCAGTATAAATCTTGTCTCTTGTCTTATATTCTGCAGTTTAGATAATATCTTGTGTGAATTATATTTGAGTGTTGTGTTTTCTTCTTTGTGAAGTTTATTCTTGAGGTATTATAAATCTTGGATTGTTTTTTGGATAAAGTTTTTCAATTGAATTTTGTGATAAAGATCCAAAGGGAATTAAACTCTGATATTGTTGAAAGAAAATTTTAATTTACCAAGGTTAACCAATTCACCCCCCCTCTTGGTTAAGTGTGAGTGTTCCTTATTTTCCACATTGGCTATGAACCCTTTTGGCTACTGCATATAGATACCCTCTTCCAAATTTCCATTTAGAAAAGTAGTTTTGACATCCATTTGCCAAATCTCATAATCAAGATTTGCTGCAACAAGTAAGAGAATCCGGATGGACTTGAGCATGGCAACCGGCGGAAAGGTTTCTTCATAATCCACACCTTCTATTTGGGTGTACCCTTTCGCCACCAATCTAGCTTTGAAGGTTTCAACCTTCCCATCCGATCCTCTCTTTCTCTTGTAGATCCACTTACACCCAATGGGTCTTACCCGTTTTTCTGCATCTACAAGAGACCAAACTGAGTTGGAATACAAAGAATCCATTTCACGATTTATAGTCTCAAGCCATTCCTGAGCCTCAACATCTCCTAGTTCCTCGTCATAACTTGTTGGATCATCATCTTCTTCAATGATGATATCCTAATACGATTCACCCAACAAGAAAAATCTTGCGGGTTTACGAATCAATCTCCCACTACGAATTTTGTCGCACTTGCTGTTGTGCATCTACAAGAGGATCCAAGTTAGGTGGATTAACAATTTCTGGAGGAACCTCATTACGTGGGTTAACCAATTATTGATTTTGTTCTTCCACAAGTGGTACTTGCATTTCTACAGGTTCCACTTGTTGAACATCATGTTGAACTTCTCGTTTTGAATCTGGTTCCTGTGTGTGTTCAACTACAGGTATATTTTCCCCTCTTTGAACAACCATAGGAACAAAACCTGGAATCGCCTGAGGTTTTGATCTGAGACTAGCTCATCAAGAATAACCTTACTCCTTGGCTTATAATTTGCTATATAGTCCTCCTCTAAGAAAGTCGCGTGAGTGCTCACTATGACCTTCTTTTCTTTCGGACTATAAAACAACCAACCTCTGGTTCCTTTAGGATAGCCTATAAACATGCATACTTCTATACTCGAGTCCATTTTATTTGGCTTCTATTGTAAGACATGTGCCAGAGCACCCCAAATCCGAATATGATTCATGGTGGGCTTACACCTTTTCCATAATTCTATTGGTGTCTTTGAAACTGACTTGGACGGAGCTAAGTTCAAAAGGTACATAGCAGTTTCTAAGGCATATCCCAGAATGAATCAGAAAGAGATGAATAACTGAGCATAGATCTTGCCATTTCTAAAAGGGTTCTATTTCTCCTTTCAGTAACTCCATTCTGTTGGGGTGTCCCTGGAGAAGATAATTGTGAAACTATCCCTTTTTTTATCAGGTAAGACCTGAACTCTCCAGATAGGTATTCACCCCCTCGGTCAAACCGAAGAGTCTTAATTTGAACACCAAGATGCTTTTCTGCCTCAACCTTGAACTCATGGAATTTTCCAAAAGCTTTAGACTTGTGACACATTAGGTACACATGTCCAAATCTAGAGTAATCATCGGTAAATGTGATGAAATATTGATACCCTCCTCTGGCCTAGACATTTATTGGTCCACATACATCAGTATGTACCAATTCCAACTGAAATGTGGCACGATTTCCCTTGGCCTTGAAAGATCTCTTAGTCATTTTACCCTTTAAATAAGATTCACAAACTGGTATCTATTCAAAGTTCAGGGATTTTAAAATCCCACTATTTACCAAACCTTGTATCCTGTTAGAGTTAATATGACCCAATCTCAAATGCCAAAGATAAGTTTCATTGGAAACTTTTCTTTTCTTTGATGAATGAACATGCTCAACATCTCCTAATTCAACATGATTAACTTCACAGGGCACAGGACTAAGGAAATAAAGACCATTAATCATTTCACCGAAACAAATAAAAGAAGATGAACTTTTTATTGAAACAGAGGAATTAAATTGAATTGTCAAACCATGTTTAATCAAACAACTAACAGAAATTAAATTCCTCTGAAAATCTGAAATAAATAAACGGTCTTGTAAAACCAAAGTTTTGCAATTATCAAAAGATAAAATAACTTGTCTCACTGCTAGTGCAGACACAAGCTCCCCATTTCCAAGATTCAAAACTCTTTGTCCTTCACTTACAGGCAAGCTATGTTTGAACCACTGTAAAGAGTAACAAACATGGTTCGTGGCTCCTGAATCAATGATCCATTTATCATTGCAATTCTCCATTAAACAAGCTTCAATCACATGTAAATTATCCATACCTTGTTGATTCATATGTGGGCAATTTTTCTTCCAATGCCTATTTTTTCTGCACTTGAAGCACTTACCTTTTGGCTGCTTCATTGCAACTGGTTTGGCAACTAGAATACCTGGTTTCTACTTTTTGTTCTTGTTCCTTCCCTTGGGTTTCCCCTTAGGTTTCACAAAACTCTCTCCAGTAAAAAAGGTACTTCCCTTCTTGACTAGAGACTGTTTAGCACTCTCAAGCTTGTGCATCAGCTGAGTAAGGTCAAGATTCATCTTATTCATATTATAATTCATCTTGCACAAATTGAAGTATTCAGGCAGTGATTGCAAGAGAAGGTCAACTTTTACTTCTTGTTCAAATCTGACCCCATGGTCTTCAACCCTCTTGAAGTTTGCTATCATTGCCAAACAATGATCCTGCACACTCCCTCCAGATATAACTGTCTTGGTGACTGCATTCAGCGCATTCTGCCTAGCAGAGCTGCTAGACGTAGCAAACATACCATCAAGAGTCTGGAGCATTATTGCTTCACTCTCAATCATGCTCACTTGCTCTTGAAGGTGACTGGCAAGACTGGCTAAAATATAGCAGCGAACTGCCACATTTTCCTTCTCCCATCTTTCCTTCTCCTGCTGAAAATGTGTCTTTGCTGCCTCAGGCACATCCTCAACGGGCTACGCTAGTATAGGGGTAGTCAGAACAAAGTTGAGCTTTTCATATTGAAGAACAATATCTAAATTAGTTTTCCCTTGTTTGTAGTTTGTACCATCCATAGGTTTTTGGCTCAAGATAATAGCTAAAGGATTGAATGAAGACATTTTTCTAAAACAACAAGCAAACTAATTACAAACAAGAATAACAACAAACAAATATAACGCTAGTAGATTCTAATAACTATTACTCATTCATAGTTCAACAATCCATTAGTTATCTTTACAAGGCTTACGATGGGCAAGATACTTGTAAAACTAATATTGTTATTTTGGGCCTTTAATTCCATTGCCAAAGCCTCGATGGGAGGGTTAACAACTTTACCAAAGTTGAATGTATTTAAACATTGTTTACTTTCAAAATTATCTTTAGTGTTTAAGTGTTGCCGACGATGGACCGTACAAAACTTTATTAAAATTTTTGAAAATATTAAGGTTTAATCTAGCGAAATCATATTATCCTTATCCAATGGGGCTTCAACGATAACCATTTCACTAATAAACCCACAATCGGAGCCCGTAGGCTTTAAATTAATTACTTAATTAAAAACCTTCACCCATTCAATATATTAAAATTTAGAATTTTCAAATTTCCAAGAATTGTTTAAATTCAAGTATTCTTTGTTTGATTTCAAAGACTATATAAGTTGCCGCAAGCCGATTAAAGTGCAAGCTTAGCTTATCGAAATTTTAAAATCATTAAGGTCCTAAAATCCGGTCATGATAGGCAGTGTGTGCTCCACACATTCAAGATACATGATTGTGGTATGCAGCGTGTGTTAACACATGACCATTTTAGAAAACCCACAAATTACTCACAATGTAAACAATTCTCTTAGGAAATAATTTGGATTATTTGTCTTGATTTTAATTATTCAAAATTAATTAATTCAATTATTAATCTAGATTTTTAACAAAAATCATAATAATTTTGATTAATTTTTGAAAATAATTTTGAATCAAAATAATCCTATAATAACTATTATACTAGTCGTGTGATGACAAGATAGTTATTATGCTCATGTAATTTTCAAGTTATGCAACAATATGGCACCACCTATTCTATATGACATGTTATCACAATAAGCATGCTATCATATCATATAATTCATCCATTCATAAAATAAAACAATTTAAATAAAGCTTTAATCCATGGTTTCCTAAAAAAAAATAAAGTTCTCTTCAGCTCATGTTCTTCTTCCTTTCAGTTCATAGGTTCTGTTTCAAGCCCCTTTATGGTAGTCATGGGCCCAATGTCCCAAAAAATCATACTTTAACAAGAAATCCTAAGTCAACTTTCAGGAACCCTAGCCGTCACGTCCACTGTGTCGTCACTCGAACTCATCTCAGGATGAAACTCCAGGGAAAGGACAATCCTTCTTTTTGTATCTTCTTGATCTTCTTTTATTACAACTTTTGTATAATATCCAAAAAAAAAATACAAGAATAAAAAACAAATCAAGGATGAAACCTAATCATATGGGATTAGACTACTTGTTACAACCCAAGAAAATACATTCAAATCTTTACCATGGATTAAAGTTAAAAACCAAATAAAGCATAGATTTTTTTGAAAAGAATTATAAAGATAAACATACAATACATATTATCAACAAATATAGATTCCTAGGTGTCATATTTCACTAAGCAAACTAATTACATGAATAGTGAAACTAGATTCACATACCAATGTACAGCCAGGCTCTAATACCAATTGTAGGAACTATTGGATTTATGTGGAATCGATTTAAAAATCTACTATATTGGTATGCTTATCAAATCATCATTGTTTCATAAACACACAAGGAATATTACCTCTCGGAGTACTAATCTTTGATGATCTCTCACGCCTTAGAATTCTTGCGTCCTTTACAATTGATCTCCTTGTAGTCTGTTGATGGCAGACCTTCCAGACTATCTCTCAAGGGAGAAAGGGATAGTGTGTGGGCACTTTCTCACTATCAGAAGATGACCTTGCCTCAGCCTCTGTGACTGTCCTCACTCTTTAGAGAGGGTTAAGTGTAGTATGTATATGGGTTTCTAAAAAACCTAACCCTTAGGTGTTAACGGGCTCTAGGTTTCTTGGACTATTTTTACACACTAGACCCTATTGGGCTTTAGTGAAAGAGCGAAAATCCAACAGTTGTATCCAACTAAACTTATACTAATTTATGTCCAATGTGATATTAAAATTGATAAAAACATAAAGGCAAATATTAAGCACTCTCTTACGAACATTCGTTTTTGTTAAGAAATTAAAAGTAATTTTTTATTAAAAATTATTGTAAATGCACTCAACGATGAAGCTTGGGTTGTGAGACAAATGTAATCGATTCACTAATTTCTTAACTTCAGAATAGATGATGAGGAAAAAAGTAAAAAGTAAATGCGCAAACAAAAACAAAGAAGCATTGAAATTAAAACTCACAACGATGCGGTCTCTGATGCTGAAATCTTTTTGCTCGCTCTGAAGAAACACAAGAATTAACTAAGGAAAACGAAAATAAAAAAAATGATTAGGTTAAATGAAAACGAAAACAAAAGAACGTAAGAAATGAGAAACACAAAAATGAAGAAATGTGAGAATGGCGAGAGAAATAGGACAAGTGTCGATGATGTGCGTAAGAAAAGAGACTCACATTCACATTAGGAACTAGGAAGCAAAGGCGAGGGAACGGGGATTGAGGATTGAGGGAAATATATATATATATATATATATATATATATGTCTAGTCTTGAGCAAGGAGGCAGGTTTGAAATGGTATTGATTACCCTGAATATCTTTGGGAAAGATTTTCTGGGGGACTTTGGTTGGTTTTGAGTCCCAAAACTTAGGTTCCATCTGAATGATATCCTGATACTTTGTTTTTCGGGACGTATTGTGTTTGGGATTTAGGCCTTTGGGTTGCCAAGGGTTCATGCTGTTGAACTATGGCTTTGCCTTTTGGTTGATGGAGGACTAGGGGGTCTCTGCCATGTTTTTGATTAAGGTTGCCAGACATCTTTCACCTTTTTCTTCTTCAGAAGTGATGTCTGCCCATGTTCTAGATGGGAGGCCTTTTGGGAGGTGGGTAAGACCCTGTTCTTGAAGGGCCAAAAGGACTTGGATTGGCATGGCATAGTCTTCTCTTGTTTGAGAGAGAGGTTTAGGTTTCTGAGTGGTTGGTCCAGAAATGGTTTGGGGTTCAGATTTCTGGGTGGACGACCCAGTAATAGATTGAGGTAGTTTCCGGGTTAATGACCCAGACTGGGTAGATGACCCAGATTTTGATTGTTCTTCTTCTTGTTGACCGAAGATCCATGCCCTGCATGGGCGATTAAGCCAGCCACAGCTAGCCTTGGTTTGGTGGTGGTTCTGCCTTTCCCTCTTCCTGGTGAGGAGGAAGATGATTTTTCCGATCTTGGCATGGGACTACTACTGCTGGTTTCTCCCCTGTAAATATTCACGAGTGAGATAATCAGGTAGAGAGTTTAAAGTACCTTTGAGGAATTCTATATCAAAATCAAAGATACTCAAAATGGCTTGCCATCTGGCAAAAATCTATTTTGATGCAAGGTTTTTAACATCCTTTTGTAAAATCTCTTTTGCAAACTTACAATCAACACAAACTAAAAACCTTTGATTAAGCAAATCAGATTGAAATTTTGATATGCACAAAACAATTGCCAAAACTTCTTTTTTAACTGTGGAATAATTCTGCTGGGCAGGATTCCAATGTTTTGAAGTAAATGCAATTATTTGTTCTTTGCCATTGACAAACTGCTTAAGAATACCACCATAACCAATGTCAGAGGCATCAGTTTCAACAATCTTTTTGGCTGAAGGATTGGGAAGGTAAAGACACGGAAGATTTTTTACCTGAGACTTAATTTGTCTGACCAGATCAGTGTGAACATTAGTCCACGTAGGAGGAGTTTTCTTGAGACGGTCATAGAGGGGTTTGGCTAGATTACTTAGCTGAGGAAAGAAATCATCCAGATAATTCAAACAACCAAGAAAACGTTGGAGTTGGGTCTTTTCGATTAATTGATCTGGGAACTTGGATGAAAACTCTATCGCACGATTAATAGGAGTGATTGTGCCCTGATAGATGTTGTGACCAAGAAAGCGAATTTTTGTTTGAAAAAGATTAATTTTAGTTTTAGATAAAGCAAGACCATTTTTCTTGATTACCTGGATAAAAATGTTAATATGTTTGAAATGTTGATCAACAGATTGAGAGAAAACAAGGACATCATCAATATAGACAATGATGAAGGAAGAGTAAGGATTAAAAATGTCATTCATAATTTTCTGAAATTCTGAAGGAGCATTTTTTAATCCAAAAGGCATAACTCTCCACTCATATTGTCCAAAAGGGACCGTAAAAGCTATTTTATAGCAATCCCTCTCACTGATTTGAATTTGCCAAAATCCAGATTTCATATCAAATTTTGAAAAGATTTTAGCGGAAAAAAGACGATTGAGAAGATCCTTTTTATTTGGAATCGGATAACGGATCCACTGAAGAGCTTGGTTGAGCGGTTTATAGTTGATGACCAAACGAGGAGATCCACGCTCAATTTCAGCTGGTTTGTTGACATAGAAAGCAGAACAAGACCAAGGACTCTTGCTTTTTCTGATTAATCCCTTTTGCAGAAGGTCTTGGATTTCCTTCTGGCAATGGACGGGAGTTCCTGACTCATCTGGATGGGTCTGGCCTTGGTAGGGATTTGTCGATCATTGAAATCCTTTTCATAAGGAAGATCAACGATGTGTTGTTTTCTTTGCCAAAAAGCGTTTGGAAGATCAGCACAGATAGAGTTTTGGATTTGGTTAGACAAAGACTGGATACGATGCTGGATGACGGGTTGATTAAGCAAATCATCAATTTTCTTATAAGAAATTTCTTCTTTAAGATAATTAATTTGGTTTTGCTTAAAAAAGATTGGATTCAAGTTTCTAACAATAGGATCTTTTAAAAACTTGAAAGTAATGGATTTATTCAGGTAAGTTGTAGAAATACCTTTATCTGAAATGGTTATAAGGAAGATGGATGTGATAAAGGGTGTTCCAAAAATAATCGAATTTTTAAGATTTGTTACTAGAAGAAAAGAAGTTTTAACTTTAAAATCATCCTTTTCTATGAAAGCGTCAGAAAGTTTGAAATTAACGCGAAGCTTAGATCCACTAGCAGTACTAAGTCGCTCAGAAGTTTTTTCAAAATATTTTGTTGGAATTAATCCTTCCTGAATGCAGTTTGAATCTGCCCCTGTATCAAACAGAGCTTCAGTTTCAAGGATAAAGGTTCCAACAATAATCTTGACCTTGATATAAAATTTTTGAATTGTTAACTGGTTTATTAATTCAAAAATCTTGGGAAGAATGTCAGGACTAACTGGATCATCGGGAGAATCACTATCAGAAGGTTGGTTATTCTGAACAGGTTCTTCCTCATCAGTTGGATCACCATATTGCAGAACACTCAAAATATTCTGATGAACACTTTGTTGTTCCTTAATAAGGTGAATCTCAGCTTTCAGTTGATTAACTTCATGCTGAAGGTCCTGGAGGGTTACTGGTTTAACAATACTTTTATCAAACTTCTTAAGAGTTTCTTTAAGATTAAACTTATTATTGATTAATAAATTATTAGTTTTAGAAGATGAAGAAGATGGTTCATCCAAAGATTTTTTAAGTTTAAACAAAAGATTTTTCTTTTCTTCAGGATCAGAAACAGAATTAATCACCTCAAAAAGAAGATCTTGCTCCCGGGTAAGGACATTGACCTGGGAAAAAGAAGGACAGTCTTCATCAGTCGAAGATAAATCATCCTCTTGAATTTGATTCAGATTTTCTGAAGAGTGACCTTTAGAAGTATCCTTATCAGATTCTTCTTCAGAGGAGGATTCTACTAAGAGCTGATTAATCTGTACTTCAACAGAGGGTTCTAGATTAAGGTTCCTAAGCTTCCTCTTAAGCCTACAGTACTGACTCTTATGGCTGGGTTTGCCACAAGTCCAACAGACTATGGTTTTTTAGGAATGTTGACCTTGTCAAAGGGAGGTTTCATCTGGAATTCTCTCCTAAGCTTTCTAGGTGGGGTACCAGACTTATGGCGATGATAAACAGATTTTCTTGGTTTTTGTTTATCAGGATTATGGGTATGCTTCCTAGGCTTCCTGGGTTTGGAGCAAGGGAGGCCAAACTATTCACAGAAATTTCCCAAATCTCTGCGATTTTGAGCCTTTTCTTTGGCAAGCTGATACTAAATCTTATCATCTTGACAAATCTTCAAGGCTACCTTCTGGATGTAAGCAATAAGTTGACCATAACTTAATTGCTTGTAAGGAATCTCATTGTTAGGGTGCTGACTGCGGATCTTATCCCTAACCTTATCCCCTAAAGACTTAGGAAGACCAGCAAGAAATTTTTCTTTCCAGAAAGATTCTTGGCTGTCTTCACGGGTAAAGACTCTAGTAAGGAAGGTATCCTTATACCATCTAAAGTCAGCTAAGGTCTTACACCTAAGATTAGAAAGGAGTTCGGCAGATCTATCTTTCCAAAGGCTGGAATCACCTATGAAATGCTGAACTATGGTGAAAATTAGCTGGTTGACAGAGTCAGGGATTGGCTTACCATCTTGGGTCAAGACTGTGCCATCATTTTCCATTTTGACAGCATTCTGAATGGTAATCTTATGTTCCTCAGAAAGGTAGTTATCCCACCAGCCTTTTAGTTGTCCAGTAAATCCGGAAACTAAAATGTTTACAATAACTGCTTCCGTGCAGTTAAGGGATGTACCATAGGCTGTAGAAACCATGGTCATTTGCTGGAGGAGATTGAGGATCTGGTACTCAGTTTTGCCATCTATGTTCCATTCATAGACATGGTTGGCATTAAAGGATTTGGAGTTTTCCCTTTCCTCCAAAAGAAGATCAGGAGCGGTTGCCCTATGGTAATACAGCTTAGAAGGTTGTTTCCAGTTGGGCTGATTCCTAATAGGGTTGATTCGGACATATCTATCTGAGTCAGAGTTTCCATTTTCAGACTCAGCTTGACTAAGGACATTGATTTCCTTATCTTTGTCCTTTTGGGCTTCATGCCTAGATCTGGCTCAAGTAAGGGTTGGCCTAGAATGGGCTTCTTGGGATGTCTGAGGAGTATCTTGAATGATAATGGACGTCAATCCTTCAAGCTTGTCCTTTGGTTCTTCAGGTGGTTGATTAAAAGCTCGGAGTTTGGCAAACTCTTTCCTAAGCTTATCAGTCATTCTAAAAGGTTTGAAGATAGGGGTTTGAATGGTTTTAGGAGCAGAGGTATTGGCTTCTAGACTACGGCTAGGTTTTTCTCCTAATTTTTCTCCTATGGACTGGAGGTATCTGTTGGTATAGTTAGATTGCTCCATAAGGTTCTTAATATCCTTGGGAGTTATGGGTTCAGATTCATCCCTAGACTTAAAGGGTGAGGCATAAATGTGACCATGCTTTTCATTCCTGACGTTAGGAAGTATAAACTTTGTCGACGGAGGGAACTCAGATCTAACTATCTAGCCATCCTTAAGGTCATACGTAGTGATAACACTAATGGTGTTTGGCTCTAAGAAAGGGTAATCTATCTTATGGTAAGCTGCATAAGACTTAAACCAATCAAAGAAGAAGATTTGAGACTTAACAAGATTAAGAAAGGAGTAATATTCTTCCCTAATCTGATCTTTATTATCATCCCTATAATGGCTAAGAAACCACTCTCTTTGAGGAGTCATTTCCTCAGAGTCGAAATCTAGCTTAAGGGCTTTATAATCTATGCAGGTCTTATTAATCATGGATAACTTCATAATCTTGCATAGATGAAAAGGTTGGAGAAGGAATAGACCTAGACTCTTCCTCGTTGGTTTCCTGTTGATAAACAGGTTGAGGAATGGACGACGAGGTTTCTACCCCCTGAAGCTTGATTCTACTACTGGTACTAGGAGCAACAGAACAGGATTTCCTAGAAAAGACAGATCCAAACATCTCAGATCTAGAATCTCTAGTAAAGGATGATCTAGCAGTATTGAAGGAGTTCGACCTATTGAAGGTGATCTCTACCCTTCCAGAGTCAAATTGTTTGATGGACTCAAAGCTAGGTGTGGTTTGAGGTTTGGCCGGGGCTACCTTATCCATGGCCCAAGTCTGAGGGAAATTAATATCTTCCCACTTGATGAGTTTCGGAATCACAACCTTGGCCTTGGTTGTGTCTGTGAGAAACAAGGTAGTTTCTCCGGTCTTCCTTGGTTTAAGGACTCTAGACATGCACGAGTCCATTACCTTATATTGAACTCGATAGATGATATTAACTGGGATGGATCCAACCTTCATATCAAGACCATAAAGCTGGACATCTAAGGTTAGAACATCTAAGATGTTGGCATCTTCAAGGCTGATAGTCCTATCAGGATAACAGTTGAAGTAGATTGGACCATTACTAAGGCTGGTTTCTACGGTGCCTATAATGGAATCGATAAACTGATTGTGACGGGAGTCTCGAAGGCACAAAAGAATTGAGGTGTTTAATCTTTCTATCCCTAAAGGTTTAGCTGCAACTTGAACACATCCAATATGCAAAAAACTATATTTTTGTTTGTGAAGTTTTAAAGATCCGTTTGAAAGAAGTTTTATTTCATCAAAATCAGATTTAAGACGTATATTAGTCTCAACAGTCCGAATAATGAAATCAGATTTACGGAAATAATTTCCTTCAAGTTTATAAAGTTCATTTTCTGGAATCCTGGGGATCTTCCAGTCATCCAGATCTTGATTAATATCTTCAAAAGAAACTTCCTCTTTGAAAATATTACAGTTTGATTTGATTAAAGCATTTTCTGCTTGGGAAGGATTGAAAGAAGAAGATGAGGGTTGGGAAGATTTGAACGAAAAATGAGAAGAAAATGAGCGAAAGAGAGACATGACGAAAATATCATAAAATGAATCCCCTGATATCATTGCCATCCTTTGGTTCTGTAAAAATATTAAGATAGATCCAAGTTGAAAATTACACTCTGAGCTATATTCCAGACTCTCTCTCTCTCTCTCTCTCTCTCTCTCTCTATATATATATATATATATATATATATAATGAAAATGAAAACAAGTGCCGGTGATGTTCGCGCCTCTCTCACTACCTAATAGTGGAACCAGTAAGTTTTAAAAGCCCATCCTTCAGGCTGCAAGTCCATAACCCATCAAATGTTTTTGGAGAAATAATTATTTATTTTTTAATATTTTCTTCCAAAAATTATTATTTTCTTTGAAATTTATTCTTAATATTATTACAAAACCCTACCACTTTATTCAAAATTGGGAATTGAAATCAGTAAGAAAAAAAATAAGATGAAAGAAGAACATTCATGTCTTATATTGTTTGAAATAAGAGAAAGAAGGGGGGAATTACAAGAGAACTTGTTTTCTGTTTTTTTTATAGAATTTTTTCTATTGTTTGGTAGTATAGATAATTAAAAATTATATAAAAATATAATATAGAATTTAAATTTAAAATGATTGGCACGTTCTTACTATTATAATTATTATGGTATTTTAACGCATGTCTATAATATAATTTTTAGAGCAATAGTTACGTTTTTTTATAAAAAAATCTCTCATAAAGTAGGAAAAAATAAGCGGACATTCTTTTTAAAATAAGTAAAATCAAATACACGTTAAGAAAAGTAATTATTAAAAAAGTAATCTTTGAAGAAGCATATAATTTTATTTTTAAAAAGAGAGTTTAGAAAAATACATTTGATACCGACTTGTGAAGTTGTGGACAAACCCATAACATTAGTTCAAGAATGTAATGCAAAGTCCAAAATTACTCCAAAACATACATAATGAAATAAGTTTGTGCAATTGTTTATATTATAAAGTAAATAATAAAATGGAGTGGCATCCAATGGTACATTTTATAATGGATTAGTAGTATCCAATGAAATAAGTGTTTTTGACGGAAGGGAAAAACGGGGCCGGCTAACATAGAACAAATACATATCATTAAATATTGACATGTTAACATCAATTTTTAAAAAACTAATGTTAATGAAGTAAAGTTAACATCAGTTTTTTATAAAACTGATGTTAACGAAGTAATGTTAACATCAATTTTTTTTAAAAATCGATGTTAACATATGGGACACCTCCAGAAATCAATTAGATATGGATGCTGATAAAGAAGCATTATTTTTAGCACAGAAGAGTCAGATAAGCAGGGGGGCATGGGGGCATGGACTACGCCGATTTCAGTACTGAAGCCCAAATGCCTCCACCGACCCACTCCCAGACCCATGCCGCATATGTAACTACTGCAATGACATGTGTAGATGTAGATGTTGGGTTCGGTGCTGGACTAAACATTGATCCCAACTGGGCTAATGCAAACATCGACAACATGCTCTCGGAGATAAATTGTACTTCATCAGGCTGTGGGGTTTGGCAACCACATTCACCATTTGTCACCAAAGCTGGTGAGCATCATATGTCGGTATATGCAGACCAGGGCACTCCATGTGGATCTCCTTATGTCCATCCGTATGAGGCAGACCCTTCTAATGCAGGCCCGTCTCAGCCAGGCCCATCTCAGCCGGACCCTTATAGGCCAGGCCCCTTGTCAGGCAGCCCCGTCCGAGCCAGGCAGTTCTCAGCGACCCCGAAGATGAAGGCAACCTAATCGTCAGGCACGTCATTTGTCGTGGCCACCACCGTCTTAGTTTTAGTCGCTATTACTGTTTTCTATTTTTAATGTTGTTTTGTAATTGATTGTATTGCGTAACTGACACTTTTTTGTAACATTTATGTTAAGCATGCTCCGTCTAACTATTATTTAATGACGTTAACCCCACAAACACAAACAATAATAGGCACCGTCAACAACACGAATTCATAGCAGACATGAATTAACTCAAAAAACGAAGGATAATTAAAAACAACATATTCGGCATACATGTCTTATTCCATCTGGATTTGTGGTTTGTTAAAAATAGCTAAAATCTCAATTGGACAAAGACGTTTCCAGTAGTTGGATTTCGCTAGCATCTTGAACACATTTTCATTGCTTAGCAACTCTTTTATGTCATACTCGATTGTGGTGTCTGAATATTGTGCATGTGTTGGATGACGAAAAAACAATTTTCATACCACCTGTGACCCGTGAATTCTATGACGGGGAACCCCAACAGGCGCAACTTGCTTGATGACGGCCTTTAGTGTTTCAATGGTGCATCCAGAAGGAATTTCAAATCGGATTGGGTTTGTTCCAGTAAAGGCATAACCCACAAAATCGGCTCTTCGTGGTATGTCCCAACTTCCGTTGTAATATAGCATTGCATCATGTGTGGGGACGATGGAGGACTGAAGTAGGTTGATTATACCATCGGGTGTTTTGTTTATGGTGCATAATATTTCTATAGGGCCAGCACTCGACATTTGTTCATTGCACCTTAACATTCTACAAACACCGTCATCATTTGTGAGTGGCATAGAATGAAATAAATAGCGTTGACCTGCGTGTAGGGATGGTTGTCGATAGTAGATGTTATCAACAAAATGTTCATCGGTTAGTAAAAGGGTGTGGTGCATCCTACTCTTCAGCGTCTGAAATGAACAGTCATTAGGAACTCGCATTGGTATTAGGGTAGCACATTGAAAACTAACACCTGTCTCATTGTGCTTCGTTGATCCATTTGGAAAAATGAAAGCTAATTTGGAGTTACCAATGTTTTGACTGCTGGTTTCTCCTAAGAATGCCATCGAATGCAAAATCAATTTTGCGGGGCGAGGTATGTTGTGTCCGAGGGTCTACCTTATATAGGGGTTAGTCGCGCCCAAGTTGGGCGTGTCCAGTCACGCCTAAAGAATTCTTAGGCGTATTCAATGACACCCTAGTTAGGCATCTTCAACGACGCCCTAGTTAGGTGTGTTCAATCACACCTTTGTTAGGCGTCTTCAGTTAGGTGTGTTCAATTAACGTCGTACGTGTAACATAAATCATGATAAATAAAAAATAAGTAACAAATGGAAATTGATGTGCACCACAACCAAAACATTATAGTCGTACGTGTAACACAACATTTTTAAAAATCAAATACATTTTACATACCGCTTATCAAGCAAACATAATAACAAAATCATGAAACACCACCCCGAGTAGGACAAGCTCTACGATTATGTCCAACTTGCTTGCACAGGCCGCATTTAGGAGCTCTCTGAGATGTTTCGATTTCGTCCATCTCATTATGTATTCTAGTGGACCTTGGACGATCCTTTGCACGCAACATTGACTTGTTAGGTATGATAACTGGATCTTCACTCGGGGGAATAGCAAGTTCGTTACCAATTGGCTGCCAAGGTAATGAATAAGCCTCAACCAACTTGGTTACCAGGAACACATCATCCATATATTGCAAAGGATTCTGACGGATATATAAAGCAGCAGCTGCGGCGTGGCTACAGGGGTATTTGAAGGCCTTGAACTTCCCACACTGACAAAAACGCTCACTTAGGTTAACTGAATATGACCTCTCCCAGCCATCGTCTACCTCAAATGACGTTTGCTCAAGGTTATATGTGCGAACATTATGCCCTGTAGCAACGGTCTGATTATGCCTCAAATGACGTTTGCTTAAGCTGTGAAGTAGCCGCCTGACCCCTTCTCACAAAATATTCAACCAAACGACTGTATGTGTGCTTCACCAAAGCAGTGATAGGCATGTTCCTTGCTCCCTTGAACACCTTGTTGACTGATTCAAACAAATTTGTTGTCATATGGCCATATCTTCTCCCCTTGACATCATATGCACGACTCCACTTTTCCTTAGGAATGCTGTTAATCCATTCTGCAACGTCAGCACTGGTATCACGGAATTGTTCAAACGCTATGTCAAATTCAGTCATACAGGGAGTATAACCTGCACAATTATAATACCATTAACATTAGTTTGGTAACACATTTTTTAATCTTACTATATGACAAAAACAAGGATGAACGTACCCAAAGTCATGAGGGTCTTCTTCAATCTTGCACTCTTGAATCTTTGATTGAAATTACTGGCAATGTGACGAAGGCAAAAAACGTGATGCGCAAAAGGTGGTTGCCAACCGGCATGATTCTACACTGCAAATATAATGCTCCAGTGTTGATCCGAAATGAGGCATATATTTTACATTTGGGTTACATGGAAGCGAATGTTAGCAAGGAAATATTCCTAAGATTCCAACGTCTCCCCCTCAACAATGGCAAATGCCAGTGGCAGGCATTCACTATTCCCATCCTGAGTCGTGGCAATCAGTAATTTTCCTTTATACTTGCCATATAAGTGAGTCCCATCAATTTGAATGGTGGGTTTGCAAAATTTAAAAGCCTCGCAACACTGTCTAAAAGTCCAAAACATTCGCTGAAACACACGCTTACCTCGGACCAGTCGATGTGCCACATAATAATCATTGGTTTGAATGTCAAAAAAAGAACCTAGTGAAAAACAAAGCACGTAGTTGCACCACCTCGACAAAAGGCATAAGATTCTTCCCAATCTCCATAAATCATTGCCATTGCTCTCTGCTTCGCATACCATGCCTTATAATATGAAACTTTAAAACCATAGCAATTGGTGATCCTTGTGGAAAATAAGGAACACTTCACACTTAACCAAGAGGGGGGGTTGAATTGGTTAGTCTTAGTAAATTAAAATTTCTTTGATGAAAATCAGAGTTTTAATGCCCTTTGGATCTTTATCACAAAACCATTGAAAATCTTTATCCAAGACTTGTTATGCTTTAAGAACAAACATCCAAAACATAATTCACACAAGAAATAATCAAATTTACAGAAGATAAATCAAGACACAAGATTTATACTGGTTCACCTTAAAACCTATGAGGCTACATCCAGTTTCTTCTACTCAACACTAGAGTAGAGTTCCACTATTGCAAATATTATTCTTACAAGCAATTACAAGCTTCTCTTCATCAACCCTAGATGAAGTTCAGAGATCTAAAACCCTATTAGATCCTTAGAAGCCACACCCATACTGAGAACACTACTCAGTTGTCCTTGGAGAAACCCTATCTCCCTTGGAGAAACACTATCTCCACTTGCAAGAAAAACCTTCTTACAATAGAATCAACAATTACAAAGTTACTGCAGAAAACTAAACATTCACAAAGAGCTAGGAAAGAATTCACTTGATGATCCAAGAATGAAATGCATATGAATGAAAAACCTCAGGTTGAATGCAAACCAATTATGCAGAAGTGCTTTCCTAAGCCTTTGTGACAGAACAAGCTTGCTTCACTAACACCTTAGTGACCCATGAATGACTCAATGGAAGCAAGACTCAATGAACCCAGAATATTGCCTTTGTGAATCCTTAGAAAGCTCAGAATATCAAAAAGTTTAAGTTCAATCTCAATCTCTGTTCATTATTGATCACAAGAGGCAAGGATTCAATTTATAGTAATTTTCGTAACAGAATTAATCGATTAAAAACGCTCCCCACGCTCCTGTAATCGATTAAACCGACCTTTGGTATGCTCAGGATTTTAGTTAACGGGTTAAATAATCGATTAACCCGACGTGTAATCGATTAAACCAGACTGAGCAAAAATCATGCTTATGTAAAAGAATCGATTACATTCCATGGTAATCGATTAAGCCAGAGCAAGCATAAATCTGATTTGTGTAGAATAATCGATTACAATCCACGGTAATCGATTAAGCCAGTGTGAGTGCAAAACATGATTTGAACTATATAATCGATTACAATCAGTGGTAATCGATTAAGCCAGAGTGACTGTATTTTTCAAATAAGCATGTAATCGATTACGACATTATGGTAATCGATTAAAGAAGTCACAAGGCCAGATCCTATGTATGCTAAGTTTCATGTAATCGATTAATCCGATAAGGTAATCGATTAAAGTGTTCAAGATGAGTTTTCCAGAAAGTTTATGAACAAAATAATCGATTCACTTAAGGCAGTAATCGATTAAAACGACTTAACTCTATTTTTCCAAAACACTTAGCTTTTTCTTAAGTTTCAAATCAATTACTTAATTTCTAAATGATGCAATGATTTAATATGTATGAATGATATGAATGTATAGCTTGGATCAATCAGAATGATTTCAATCCTTTTACATTTAATTACAAGCTTCACTCTTCATTCCTTGAGCCATGTTGAAAGCCAAAACATCCAAGCCTTATTGTTACTTGATTCTTCACTTGAATCTTCATGTAGCTCCCCCTCAAATCAACAATCCTCTCCTGAACCAATGAAATTGACACGCCCGATTCCTCCTTAACCATTCCTGAAAATGAAATTGTCACATTAACATTAACAACAAACCTTAACACAAATTAATATTTCTCATATAAAGCAAAAATTTTGAGTTCATACCTACTACAAGTGAAGCAATAATATCAACATCAAGTTGTCTGTGACCCTGTGTTATATGGTCATTCGGGCAACTGTGGTTTCCACCCCATCTTGAAACCACCCATTTCTCACCGTACATTGGTTTATACACCCTAACCCTCCAAGGGCAACCATCGTTGTGAGCAACACACTTCATGGCAAACCTGTCAGGCTTGCTCTCAACCACAAAGGCTTCTTGATGCTCCCTCATCAGATTCCGCTTAATGGCAATTTGTGCCTCCTTTTTGGATGGAAATTCCTGTTGAACAAACAAATCATCCCCTATTTGCCAGGGACCTTGCACTGAACCCGAACCTGAAGCTGAACCGGTAAAAGATTCTTCTTCGCTTGGGTGATTCCAATCAATATATGTGTAATGTGGAATTCCGTCCCAAAAAGGAATAACCGCACCGCCTTTAAATACAAAACACTTGATTAAACATGGGTTTGCAAACTAAAATACTATAATACACAGATGAACAACTATTATACTATGAACAACTATTATACGACTTCATCATTCATTTAAGTTATCTAACATACCTTCAACAGGTTGTTCTGATTGTGTCGGTCTAACATCCGGATGGTACCGCATTTCAGATGACCCCACGTCAGTGTTTTGTTGGAATGCAGTCGCATGCACATCATAATCTTCATCATTATTGGACGCACTGGCATTCTCCTGAAGAAAACGATCTTCCATTGCGATATTTTCATCATCGTCATCATCTTCATCGTCATCCGTAACCCAAGTTGGGTCATGTGAATCTTCCTGAGACATGTTTGCACCTACATCACCATATGATGATGCAATATGTGCAGAATTACAAGCGACTGACCTCCTGGGTATAACAACATCCTTTACTGCGGTATAATCCACATACAACTCTAAAAAATTCTTCCTTGCCTAATTAAAAAATTCTTCAATCACCATTTCCAATTCTTCATCATCATGTATTGGAAACCCCATGTATTGTTCATGCTACCATATTCTTGCCGTCAGCAAAGTGATACAAGTGCTGTCATCTAGACCTAATTTTGGACGTATCTTCTCGTGCAAATGACCCAATGTTGCTTTTCGGTTGATTCGTGTCATCCTTTTCTCCCCTTCAAAGACAATACCTCTTCGCACTTCAATTTTCCTTCCATTGAAAAGTAACACAAGACGAACACACTCCGCATCACTTGAACTCATTCCTGCCCTCAACAAAAACAACAACTTCAAATTTTAAGAAACAATGAAATAAGCTGAGGAACCTAAACCCTAATACACACGCCTGAAGCACACAAACACCCAAAACCCTAAATTATGAAACACAAACCCTAAACACTTGCCCCTATACCAAAACCCATAACACAAGCACCATAAATGTACCACCTAAACCCTAAACAAAACAACCTAACCATTATTCCAAACCCACTAAACCCTAGGCCATATATCCACACACCCTAAACCCTAACCCTGTGTCCCACGCCTTAAACCCTAACCCACATATCCACACACCATAAACCCTAACCCATGTGTCCACAAACCCTTAAACCCTAACCCACATATCCACACACCCTAAACCCTAACCCATGTGTCCCACACCTTAAACCCTAACCCACATATCCACAGACCCTAACCCTAACCGACATATTAACATGCCCTAAACCCTAACCAACTTATCCAAACACCCTAAACCCTTAACACTAACACACTAAATCCTAAAACTAAACTGAAATCCCTACATCTTTAACCTAAACCTAAACCGTAAACACTACACATTAAACCAACATACACATTAACAATTTCCTATGAAGCTAACATCCATGTCACTAACAAGTTTATATGGCCCTAACAATTTTCTAAGTAAAAAATATAACAAGTTTAAATAATATGCAAAATTGTATAATCAACAACTTACTTCTTTGCAGCGCTTCACTTCACAAAATATCCAATCCCAAGCTCTAGATCCTGAAGCAGAACAACTTTTACGCAGAACGTCAAATGGTAGGCATCTTCCTTCTGTCAAATGTTGGGCTATATATAGGCAAAATGGGACCCAAACATGCCTGGCTAGGGCGTGTTTAAACACGCCTGGCTTGGGCGTGTTTAAACACGCCTAGCCTGGGCGTGTTAGGGTGCACCATTTTGCCAATTTGTTTCAGCCTTGCACCATTTGTCAAATTTTTTTATTAAATTGTATTATATTTAATTTTTTGCCAACTATTTTGTAAACTTTAGGGTTAATTATGTTTTTAATTTTTGATTTTTTTTAATTTTCACATTTAATTTTTGAATAAAAAATTAATCGATTTTAATTTTTGATGTTCCGATCCATTAATGTTTTTGGTCTCGCGTAAGTGTTGTCATTAAATGATGATGATGTGGCAATAACTGTGAGTATCACTGCTTAATGAGGGATTTGACACGCATAGACAGTGGTTCACTACAAAGACGAAACAAGTCTTCATCAATAGCGGCATCACACCATAGATGGTCTTCGATCAACGACGCTGTATCGGAAAGATCAAAGGGCCCATATCACTGGTTCGATAGATTCATTGACCGAAGCAACCAAAGACACGATGGTGGATGAAGAATCCTCAGACCTTTGAGCGTCGCCATCAAAATTTGAATCCTTGAACACTGCCATTGAGATCTGAATCCTTGGACGTGTCGTCGAGATCTTAAATACCCAAATCATGTTTGAAGATCCATAATTTTGAAGAATTCCTTGCACAGCCACACCACTCTCGCCCTCCACCCACTTTCTCTTCCTCGAAATCCCTCCCCCACACGGAACGCCATCATCTCCCTCCACTTGACCGTGAGCCGCAGCGTCGGATGGTGGAGGTGGTCTCATCGGCGATGACTCATCTGGGTTTGGGTTTTGAGGTCCAAAATATCTCATATCTGAGTTTTGAGTTTCAGTAAACATGATTTTATTGATTTGTGGAAGCTGAATATTATTGCATAAAGAATGTGGAAGTTGAATAGGTGTTTCAATTTTTTTGATTTGGCCTATGGATTTTGATTTGTGCTAATACGTGTTGCAATTTTTTCAACTTGGTCGGTGGGAGATTTGGGGGTGAGAATGAACTGTCAGAAAGTGCTTAATATGGTTTAATGACTTTAGCCAAGCATTTTCTAACCATATTTAATGGTTAGAAAAGAAAAGATTGTAAAATGTAATTATATAATAATATATTTAGTGTCATATTATTATTTAATAATCTGAGTTGATGACAACTTAACAAGGACTAAAATCATTCATGGGTCAAAAAGTATTATGGATTAAAAGTGAAAACTCAAAATAGTTCAGAAATTAAAAATATAGTTAACCCAAAATTTTAATCTTCATTTTTAAACAAAACTATTTTTCTAGTGATATTTTATTTCTTATTGAATCACATGACTTCTCAATATCTTATTTTATTTTTTATTCCTTTCAAAACTATTTTCTTAATTATTATAAGGGTCTTGTTAGGGGCATTAGTTAAAGAACTAAAAAGAAAATATATTTATTGTGTTAAATATAAAAAAGTATAAAAAATTTTATGAAAAATATAATTTTTATGTATCCTAATAAAAATCGGTCTGAATCAACCGATTGGACCGGTCCAATCGGTATCTGGTGGCATAATCAGTTCGATTTGGTTATTGGATCGGCCGTGCATCTGGTCCGGGATGACCCGATCAGACTTGGCTGGTTTTGCAACGAACCGGTGATCCAACTGGTTTTTGAAACCCGATCTAGGTTTTGCTTTCACTTTC
Organism: Glycine tomentella; assembly: GCA_007407185.1. NCBI lineage: Eukaryota > Viridiplantae > Streptophyta > Magnoliopsida > Fabales > Fabaceae > Glycine > Glycine tomentella. The sequence continues at coordinate 91,424 of PYAF01003577.1, forward strand.
ACTTCGTCGCCTTCACGCTCTCACACTTCGGTCCTCACCAACACCGCGCACCAAACACCAATCCACCACGTCGTCGCTTCATTCTTCACCGTCATCGCCACTGCTGTCGCCAAAACAAAAATCAAAAAGGCAGAAATCGTTAACGACTTCGTGGAAGGGGGGCTTTGGGTTTCTTTGCAGTAGGAGGCTAAGAGGGAGAGAGAGAGAGAACACCTGCGGGCTGCAGCTGAGGTAGAGAAGGTGGAAGCACGGTGATGATCGAAGAGGAAAAGGGTAACACTATAGAAGAATGAGGCGCAACAGGAAGAGAAGAATATATATATATATATATATATATATATATTAAGGATTAGGGTTTTTTCTTAGTTGGGCCTAATCTGGCCAGACATTTCTTCCTGTACTCCTTTTATTGCTTCCTGCAATTTCCATTTTGCACTTCGACATGAGCTTCTAACTCATTTTATTTATTAAAAACTGAACTTGTGTTTTAATTTAGGTAGTTGTTATTTACAATCTTTTATTATTAATACACTTTATTTGTGTTATCAACTTTAACACTTCAATTGTTATTTTAGATTTTTGAGTATGAAATTATGAATAAATTTTTCTTAATCAAATAATGTTAGTTATATACGCATATATAATATCATTTTGAATTTTTTAATATAGACCGGGTCAAACCGGACCAATTATTGACCCACCGATTGGTCCACTGATCCACTATCTTGATCAGGTCAATGACCGGACCAAGTTTTATAACACTGATCCCAATAAAAAGAATTCTCTTTTTAATTTCTTAACTAATGTCCTAAAGATAATGTTTATCTTGTTATAAATAGTTGCATTAGGTATTTGAAAGTTCCTCATTTTTTGCTCAATATTTTGGATTTAACACGGCTAGTAACTTAATTACATGTAAGATATGGGTTGTAATAGGTCAAAGGAAAAAAAATCTGAGTTTATGAATTTAAACTTCTAAAATAAGCCTCTAACTTGGTAAAAAAATTTAGTGTTTTCATATTTTATACATTTTTTTCGAATCAAATTATGATCCAATTAGACTAAAAATACTCAAATTTAATTATAGTCAAAACTCAATCCTACAATTTATCGGACAGTTTTGAGTCGTTCTAGGATACTACCCATTTTGTCATGTCTAATATTTGAACTTATACTACACATTTGAATATCACATATTCTGAAAAATATCATTTGTGCTACCAATCATCTATTTTAAAAAGTATCTTTTGAATTTCAAATTTAAAATCTCTGCACATTATATCAATTTTTTTCTTCAAAAATAATTTTGAATTTTGATGCACCATGTTGAATTGTTGAATAAAGAAATAATGTATTTTGATTTAAATAATCTATCTTTATAATTTCTTCTCTCAAAAGTTGCCTCTTAATTAATTTATTTCTGTTTAATAAATAAAATGATTAATATTATTAATGAAAATATTTTCTCTTTATACTTTATTCTATTTCAAGATAAAATATTCATTAATGTTGTTGAATAATAATGCTATTTTTCATTTTTAGAATTATTTAAACTTATAAATGTTCATAGGTAACTTTCTAGTTTCAATATACATATTGATAATTTAAGAAAATAAAATTGATTTATATTTCTAAAAAAATCTTTT
>PYAF01003577.1:116697-188304 GCA_007407185.1 Glycine tomentella
AAAACCACAAAATCTGCAGGGAAGATAAATTTATCCACTTTTATCAATACATCTTCAATTATTCCTGATGGTTTCCTTAATGATCTATCTGCTAGTTGCAAGGAAACTCCAGTGGATTTTAATTCCGTTATACCTAGGGACTTACACATTGATAATGGCATTAAATTTATACTAGCCCCTAAGTCACAAAGTGCCCTTCCTATATTTATATTTCCTATTGATACCGGAATATTAAAGCTTCCAGGGTCTTTTAATTTCTTTGGAAGTTTTCTTAAAATGATGGCACTACACTCCTCAGTGAGTTTTATGGTTCCACCTTCTTTTAGCTTATGTTTCTTAGACAAAATTTGTTTCATGAATTTTGCATAATGAGGCATATGAGTTAATGCTTCAGCAAATGGCAGATTTATATGTAACTTTTTAAACATATCTAAGAACCTGACAAACTGCTGTTGTTGGATTTGCTGCTTGGTTGGCACCGGATATAGGGGTTTCTCAAAGCGAGAGAAGTCCCACTTCTTAGGCTGAGGTGCAGATTTTTGTTCCTCTGAATTTTCTACAGCTTTTTCCTCATTTGTCTCAGCTGTTGCAGATTTTTTAGCTTCATCTTTACTGGTTTCTGGTTTTTCTGGTGTAGATAGCACTTTTCCACTCCTGGTGGTGAGAGCATTGACATGTTCCCTTGGGTTTGTCTCTGTGGTACTTGGGAATTGTCCTTGTGGCCTGTCTGCAACTTGTTTTGCCAATTGACCAATTTGAATCTCAAGATTCCGGATGGAGGCATCTTGGTTTCTGTGGTGAGCTCTGGTCTCTTGGATAAATTCTGAAGTTGTTTGTGATAGCTGCAACACTACCTTCTCAAGTTCAGAAATACTTGTAGTAGGAATAGGAGGAGGTTGCAGGTAATTATTATTAGACTTGTAGTCTAGTCCCCCTCCTTGAGTGTTCCTATGGTAGTTATTTCCTGCAGTGAAATTATTGTTTCTTTGATAGGACTGCTGCTGTCTTTGCTCATTCCAAACTCCATTAACCTGCACAGGGTCAGTTCTAACAAGAATAGGACAAATATTAGAGTCATGCTCACCTTGGCAGTATTCACAGCTGACATGTGGCTTGTTGGCTGAAACCTGGGCTGCAGAGACTTGAAGTCTATCAATTTTTTCATTCAATTTAGCCAACTGTTGGGCTAAAATTTTCTGCTATGCAAGCATGGCATCAGTGCTGCACAATTGTATTGGTTCTCTTTTTGGCTGAATGGTGATGCTTTCGTTTTCAGTACAAGCCAAAGATTTAATTAGCTCATAAGTTTGAGCTACCGTTTTTGATCTTATTGTTCCCCCTGCTGCAACATTAATAATCATACGAGTATCAGGAGTTATACCATTAAAGAAAATACGTACCTGCTTACCTACAGGCATGTCATATTGTGGGCATCTCCTGATTAATTCTTGGAATCTATTCCAAGCGGTGCAAAGGGATTCTCTTCCATTCTGAGTAAAATTGGTGATCTCATTCACCAAACGGTTATATTTATCCATTGAAAAATACTCAGCAAAAAATCTAGAGACCAAATCCTCCCAAGTTGATATGCTATTTGATGTCTGACGGTTCAGCCATCTTAATGCATTACCTCTTACAGCAAATGGGAACAAACTTAGTCTTACCGCATCATCTGAGACCCCTTGGTGTCTAATAGTGTCACATATTCTCAGAAATCTATCTATGAAATCATGAGGGTCTTCAGAGTCATCTCCTCCAAATTGGTTGCGTTCCACCAAAGCTATCAATGAAGGATTAATGTCAAAATGGTTAGCTTGAATTGGTGGCCTCACAATACTGAAGATAGGCCTTGTGAACATAGGAGCCAGAATATCCTCCATAAGTTCATCTTCAGGCCTCTGTCTTGGCTGATTATTTGTTTCTGGTTCAGCCATCTCTGCTTCTAACTCTGATTCAGGGATTGAATCAAAGTCAAAGTATTCAGCTCCTCCTCTCCTTTGTTTGGCTAGTCTCCTTCGGAATGTTCTTTCAATTTCAGGATTGAACTGTAAATCCTCAGGGTTAACTGAACCTCGCATAAAACTCAGAGAAGCAATTAGTAACAAAAATTCCAATCACAAAGATTACAAATTACTATAAAAATCCGTTAACCAATCCCCGGCAACGGCGCCAAAAACTTGTTGTGCGGTTACGGCAAGTGCACCGATCGTTAACAAGTAATAAAAGTGAGTAAGTGAGTTATCGTCTCCACAGGGATTGGGGTAATTTTTACAATAATATGAATTCTAAATGATTGGAAGTAAAAACAGAAATAATAAAGATTTGTTGGTTTGATTTGTGTTTGAATCAAAATAGAAAATGTAGTAAAAATATAAAAGAAGTTACCAATGGAAGAAACAATTGTGGTCAGGCGCAATCCCCTTTTGTTCCTACCTCCTTCACTTGATTGGATTATTATCTTAAGTCACACACATGATAAATCTTTCCTAAATTCGTAAATCCTAGAGCACAACCAGTGATTTAGCCCTTTAATTCGATCGAGAACCCTAAACCCTTAGCGATTCTGTCAAACTAAGTATTCAAAGAATAAACCCCATGTGATCTTGTTATGATTACTCAGAAATAAATCTTTTCTAAGTTAGTTAATCCCTAATTCCTTAGTGAATTAACCCTTTAACCTGAATCGAAAACCCAATTCCTTGGTGAAATCTATCAAATTAAGCATACAAAGACTATATTATAATGTCTATAGCCACGCATCCCTATTCCTAGGTGAAGAACAACTATTATTCTAAACATGTCAGAAATTAGAACCCCAACGTTCCCATTGCGAATCCTAACCCTCAATACTTAAATAGAATGGCCAGTTCTAATTAAGAATAAAACATTGAATAGCATAGAGTAGAATAAAATAATCAAAACAACATTAAAGTTCAATACCAATTCAAGTTACAGAGGAGTTACATCAGTTCATGGCCTTCCCACAATACAAATTCAGCCTGCCATAGGCTTCAAGAAACCAAAAACTGTCAAATAATACATCCTTGATGACCTTGCCTTGATTCTTGACTTCCAATGATATAGAGAAAGAGAGAAAGAATAATAGAAGATGATATATGATGATAGTGGTTGGTAAGAGATAATTTCTGCAGTCCCCAGAGGTCTTTATTTATAGAATGGTTTAATTAGAGTAACTAGACCTTTATCTTTTGCCAATTTCGAAGTCAATCTTCTTAATTAAGGAAACAAAATCAATGCCACGCGATCAGCGCGCGATCCCATGCTAATCGCGTGGGTCTTTCGAAAGGGTGGCGCTACTAGCGCGGGTTCTCACGCTAATAGCGTGAGTTCTTCGATTCTTCAGCCTTGGATTTGTCTTCTTCACGCTGATAGCGTGGATTCCACGCTGATAGCGTGAACTGCCACGCTGATAGCATGGACTGCCACGCTGATAGCATGGATCATTCGAGAGCAATGCCTTCTTCACGCTGATAGCGTGGATTCCACGCTGATAGCGTGGACTGCCACGCTGATAGCATGGACTGCCACGCTGAGAGCGCGAGACTTTGGTTTTCTCTTTATTTGGCCCTTGATTCTCCTCTTTTGATCCTGAAATGCATAAATGGTATTGACTTAGATTTAAAATAATAAAATAGAAATTTTAATTAATTCTAATCTATTTAACTACTCATTTTACTAAATTCTAATCTAAAACTATATTAAAAACAAGATGTGTTTGCAACACATCAGTGATAGCCTCCCCCTGGCCTCTCATCAGCTCTGATGTGGTCACCCACCACTCATGAGCATCTCCATGAAGCATGTAGGTGGCATAGAGAAGTCTGTGATGATCTGAACACTCCATCACTGTAAAGATCTTCTCTAGGGACTATAACCATCGGGCCGCCACCACTGGATCATAATCTCCATGGAACATCGGAGGATCATGCTTACGAAAAGCTGTAAGCATCCTCCCTCTGGCCACAGTCTCCTTCTCTACATATGACTGGGAGGGTCCACCTCTGGGATGACTGTACCCCTCAGCATGCTGACTAGCTCCTCCTATCTGGCGACTATCCTCGCCCTCAGGAATAGGGTGTGGAGAATCATCCCTACGCCGAGCTCTCAACTCAGCCATCAACTCCTCATTGGCCTTCATCAAGGCCTCATTAGCCTGCCTGCTTGCAGCTATCTCCTGCTGCATAGCGGTCAAGGCGGCTATCACTGGGTCAGGGCGCTCATCTGCACCTGCCTCACCACCTAGGTTCCGGGTCCTCACCATGGTACTGCACATATCACATAAAAAGGATGAGTTGATCAAGCTCACTCTCTTACAGCCACACATGCAATTACCATAATGAACACCTAGAACATCACACAAGACCCACAATTCACCATATGTACAGTGCTTCCCTGTCAAACTGCTCTTATACCATAATGTAACGCCCCAATCCACTTATCAGAGTCATTACCAAACACAAATCACAATCAAGTAGATAATCAATCAGAGTTTAAGCAGTTTGGAAGCATATACTAAAAGTGACATCATCAAATGTCATCTGTATAACACTGTACACTATAATAGGGTGAATATACATGTGAGTTCCTCTGTACAGTGCAAAACTATACAATATCCCCTCAGGGTACAACAAAATCAAACCCAAAGGCTAAATACAAAAGATCAAAGCCAGAAGCTCATGTCATCTAAGCCTAAGGTTCACAAACAGCAGCTATCCCTGCATAGGCTTCTTGCCTTGGGACCTATCTGCTCCTCCTGAGGAATCACCTGCAAAACATAGCCCCACACAAGGGGTGAGATATAAAATCTCAATAAACTCAGGGCCCTTGAAGGTATTTCCTTCCCCCGGTTCACTGACAACAGATACACAACACATAAATATCAAAATCATCAGTATCAATATCAAGGAATCATTCCATACACATCCATCAGCCAAAACCAAGGCATACTCATGGCATACAACCATTCATCACATCAATAACTGTCATGCAGAGGCTACATCTAAGTATATAGGAACATCTCCTCTCAGGGAGGCTACCTCTATATAATAGGCACATCTTCTGCATGTATCCCTAGCAGAGGCTTCCTCTGTATATATATAGGTACATCTCTATCTCGAGGCTTCATCTATATATATCAGGTACATTTCCTTTTTGGTGAGGCTACCTCTATGTACATAGGAACATCTCTTATCACGAGGCTACCTCTATGTATCATAGGCACATCTCATCCTCTATCGCAATACAATTGCCTGGGAAGGCTACATCTGTGTATATGGGAACATCTCCACGTAGGAGGCTACCTCCATATCACAGGCACATCTCACACCAGGTCTTTCTCAATCTCAAGTCATCTATCCTACTACCATAGGATTCAGCAATCAACCATACGGTCATACGCTAAGCACTTCACAGTTATATATATATATATATATATATATATATATATATATATATATATATCTCAACCACCCATCTCAGGGTGCAGCTCATCAATTAAGCATAGCATGCATACTCAAGTTTCATAATCAATCAAGCATGCTACCAATCAACATAGCCATACATATCAATTTCCCTTTTCTCAGGGATCAAATACACATCCATTCCCTTTCTCAGGGATCAAAGTATCAATGAACAACTCATAACCATACATGATAATCACCCATCTCTGGGTTCAGATCAAATGTCAAGCATCAACTACCCTTCCACAGGGTTCAGACAGCATTCAACAATCATTCACAGCATTATACCACATTCCTCTACTAACATACGCACATATCAGAACAATAACCCCATTGGGTATATGGTGGAACACAGCAGAGGATACACAAACAAGAACCAAGAGCTTACCTGCTCTAGACAGATCATCGGCTCTCCCGGCCTCGTGGTCCACACCACCAAAGCTCTCACGCTCACGTCCTACACAAGAACAAGCATATAACACATTGAATACGGTTCTAAATCGTTCAAACGAAAGAAAACTATTATCCTCTCTCTAAACATATAACCAATCACTTTACAAGTGATCATCTGACCCTCAACAGGATCTCTCTCAGCCTACACGAGGCTACAGAACCTCCACCCAAGACTCTGATCAAGCTATGGTCAAGCATATACCTGCTTAAAACCAACTTCTCATAATCATCAGTTTCAACTCACAAACATCATCTATAACATCCCATGAGCAACTTTGTCAACTGCTCTAAGGTCCAGACTAGTCAAATAGTCAACCTTTTATCTCTGCTCATACAAACTCAGAGCCAAATCAAACTTCATCAATAACGATGATTCAAGGCTCTAATCTCCTCAGAACAGTCCTCTGAGCATAATACTCTACAGAGTCCGAGCCTAATAACGGCTCTAACACCTCCAAAAATACCCCTCAAGATGTTCAAAATCTATCCAAGGACCCAAACACAGAACCAACGGCTAAAGCTCGAGTTTCTTACCTCTGTGCAGCTCAGACACACTAGGGAACCACTTTCCCTAAGACAGCTCGCTCAGCCAAGCCTCCTCTGGTCCTGGTTCTTCGATTCCAAAAACTCCCTTTGGAATCTCGATCTCGCCGTAAGTCGACTTTTCTCGAGAATCAAGCTAAGTCACTAGCTTATCTCGACGCTCTGGACACTTTCTCAGTTGGGTCTAAGGTGTTTAGATGAGAGATGGAGAAGATATGAAGCTCTCAAACTCGCCAATGGAGGTTTCTCTCTCTTCCTTTCTTTCCTTTTCTCTCAGCCCCAAGAGCTATTTATAAAAGCAAATCTGCAGGTCCCGCGCGGATCGCGCCAGTTCCCGCGCGGGTAGCGCCATATGCTCTGCCAAGCCACGCTTGGAGCGTGGATCCCACGCTGGGAGCGTGAAATGGGAGAAAGAAATGGCCTATTTCAGACCTCTGGCGCGAGTCGCGCCATCCACCGCACTGATCGCGCCAAATCCTCGACCAGTCCACGTTGGGAGCGTCAACTCCCACGCTTGGCGCGTGAGATGGCCGAAACAATTGGCCTGATTTATGCATCTGGCGCGGATCGTGCCGCACTCCACGCGGATCGCGCCACATGCCTAGCACAACTTATTTCTTTTCTTTCTCAAGCCTTTTTCTCTTAATACTCTAAGTATAATTATTACTCTTAATCAAGGGCTTAATATAGGCTTAATTACATGCTTAAAATTCAAGACATTACACTAAGTCAGTAACCAACGACCTAAACCCTAATCACAACATCAGACCTAAACCCTAAACCTAATTCCATAAACCCAACGTATGTAACCCAAGCCATAAACCCTCATCACAACATCAACCCTTCACCTAAACCGAAATCCAATACACCCTAGGTATGTAACCCAAGACATAAATCCTAATCAGAATATTAGAACTAAAACCTAAACCCTAGGTCTGCTCCCAGCGGCATAAATCCTAATCACAATATAAATCCCTAACCTTAACTAAATTCCATCAACCCTAATCACCACGTCACACCTAAACCATAACCAGGCACACACAAACCCTAGCTTTGTATCCCAACCCATATACCCTAATCACCATGTCAACCATCACCCCTAAACCCGATTTACATACACCATAATCATAATCACTACCTTAGGGCCTAAACCCTAATCACAACATAAGCCCCAATAACAATGTCCCCCAGGCCATAAACCCTAATAACAATGTCAACCCTATTAACAATGTAATCCTAAACCGAATAACGTAACCCTAATCACTAGCCCACACCCCTAAATCCTAATCCCATCGTAAACCCTGATCCTAACCCGAATTAAGTAACCCTAATCACTAGCCCACACCCTAAACTCTAATCACATCGTCAACCTAATCCTAAATCCAATTACGTTACCCTAATCACTAGCCCACACCCTAAACCCTACTCACATCATAAACCCTAATCCTAAACCAAATTACGTAACCCTAATCACTAGCCCACACCCTAAACCCTAATCACATCGTAAACCCTAAACTAAACTGGAACAGCTAAAGCCCTACTCACTAACCTAATATATATGTCGCTAACAAGTTCATATGATCCTAGCAATTTTCTAATTTAAAAATACAACAAACTAAATACAAAGCACAATCAGTTAAATGGACTTACTAGTTGACAGCGCTTCAAATTCGGCAGGGCTTCGCTTCAGACAAATCAGCACCCAAAATCTAGAGAGAATGCGCGAATCCTCAAATGTCACTTTCAGCGGGTATATATAGGCAAAGGGGGCCAAACAAGCCTTGCCAGGGCGTGTTTAAACACGCCTAGCTTGGGCGAATTTAAACACGCCTAGGCAGGGCGTGTTTGGTGACCCCAAATTGCCAATTATTCCCAAATTTACACCATTTGCCTAATTAAATAATTAAATTGTATTTAATTTAATTTTTAGCCCATCTTTTTATTTATATTGATTCCAATGAATCTGACAACTCTTATTCTTCGCGCCGATTGATCTTGAGCTGAAATGTGCTGAATAGAGAGTAACTTGCTGAGAACCTTTAACCTTGATCAATTTCAATATGCTTGCTTCGGGAAGTACAGGGTTGTGTGATCACATATATTGAAATAAATAATTTATTCAATTTATTATTATTATTATTATTATTATTATTATTATTATTATTATTATTATTATTATTATTGTTAAGGAAACTTAGTTAAGGAGTAAATGGTTTCCATCACCTCGATCTCTTAAAAGATACTGAGAAAACCGAATATATATTTAAACAGCCCAGAGCCCACCCACCTTTTTTCCTAAACGTTGCCCTTTCTTCTGTCAATGAACACATGAACCCTGTCAATGAACACATGAACCATGTCAATTAACCTTTTTTCCTGTCTTTTTGTCTATCGATATTTCCTATCTCAACAACAGTTTCTTGAAACTTTGAATTCAATCAACAATTGAGAGGTAATAGGAATTTCCTCATAGTAAATAATCTATATATATCGCTACTAATATTGTTGCTATATCAAGAATATTACCAAGACATAATAACATATTACACAATTTTTTTATTTTATTTTTAAAGAAAGTCACTCGATGATAGTTCTTATTTTTTCGCTCTACAAAACCACTCATTGTAAGGTATCAGACCCAAGGTGAAGAATACTCACAGCAAGAGAAAAGATAGAAAGAATCAAAAAGAAAGTAAATTGAATGGTACAAAATATTATTGATAGAAAGGTAGTGTATATTACATGATGATCACTGCTCTATATATATAGCAGATGACAGAGGGATAAAAGAGAAAAATAAACAAAGCTTATAAAATGACTTAACTAACTAAACAGGTTTTAACTAACTTTAGTTATCCTATTATCATCCCCCCTTAAGCTCAGTGGAGATGAAATGACTCTGAGTTTGTGACGAAACCGATGGAAAGTAGAAGCAGAAAGAGGTTTGGTAAGAATGTCTGCAACTTGTTCAGTGCCAGGAATATGTTGAACAAAGACTTGTTTGTGTAACACACGATCACGAACAAAATAAAGATCCAATTCAAAATGTTTGGTTCTGTGGTGCATAATTGGATTTGCTGCTAACATAACTGCACTAGAATTATCACAGAAAACAATGGGAAGAGTTGTGCAAGGAATATGAAGTTCAGAGAGAAGAGATTGAAGCCAAGCAATTTCTGTCATTGTGGCTGCCAAGCTTCGAAACTCAGCCTCTGTGCTGGATCTGGAAACAACTTGTTGCTTTTTACTAGACCATGAAATAAGGTTTGAGCCTAGATAAACACAAAAGCCACTTGTAGACTTCCTATCATCAATGTCAGACCCCCAATTAGAGTCACAGAAAGCTATAAGTCTGGAATCCTTGGATTGATGAAAAACTAATCCATGAGTAATTGTGCCTGCCAGATAGCGTAATATCCTTTTGACAACCTTCCAATGAACTTCAAGAGGTTGATGCATAAACTGACTTACTTTATTAACAGCAAAGGAAAGATCCGGACGAGTAATTGTAGCATATTGAAGACCACCAACAATGGAACGGTATAGAGTGGGATTGGAAAAGGCTGCATCACCATGGAGAGATAACTTCTGATTGGCAACCATAGAAGTAGGCATTGGTGTGGCAGAGAGCATATTAGCTTTGACTAAGAGATCAGTAATGTATTTGGTCTGAGTCAAATGCAAAGTAGTAAGAGAAGTGTAGACAGCTTCTAAACCAAGAAAATAATGGAGATGACCAAGATCTTTAAGTGAGAATTGACTGTTGAGTTGAGAAATAAGCGAAGAAATCTCAAAGGAATCATTGCCCATGATTAAGATGTCATCTACATAAACAAGGATATAGATAGTGGAAGTGAAAGTAAATCTGGTATACAGAGATGCATCAGATTTGGTATTCTGGAAGCCAAACTTCTGTAATGTGAGACTAAGAGTATGAAACCACACACGAGGAGCTTGTTTAAGACCGTAGATTGCTTTGTTCAATTTGCAAACAAATTGAGGATTTGCACTATGAAAACCAGTTGGTTGATGCATGTAAACATCTTCTTGTAGAACACCACATAGAAAGGCATTGTTGAAGTCAAACTGCCTGATAATCCAGCCATTAGTGAGAGCAATGGAGAGAATGAGACAAACTGTAGATGGCTTGACAACTGGACTGAACACTTCACTGAAATCAAAACCTTCTCTTTGTTGGAAACCCTTTGCAACTAGACGAGCCTTGTATCTGTGAATGCTGCCATCAGGTTGTCTTTTGATTTGAAAGATCCACTTGCAGTCTATAGGTTGAATGTGGGGTGGAGGTGGAACAAGAGTCCAGGTATCATTGTTGATAAGAGTTGTATATTCTTCGATCATTGCTTGTTTCTAGTGGACATTTGAGAGCTTGAGAAACAGTGAGAGGTTCTAAGTTAACCAAGTCAGGAGCTAAAGTGGTAGATGTTATTGCACAAGATTTGGGTTTGAAAATGCCAGATTTGTTGTGGGTTTGCATAGGATGACAAGGAACTGTAGTTTCTGGATTTGTATTGGGAACTGATGGAGAAGATGATTGCAATGCTGGTAAAATGGAAGAATCTGAAACAGAAACACTAGGAGATCTGTTAGTAGCACCTGTTGAACCAGTTATTGGTGTGACAGGAATAGGAAATTGTGCAGTAACTTTATCCTTAGGAAGAAGTTGTATTTGAGGTATTGAAGATGAAGGAGTAGATATAGAAGCAACTGAAGCAGTGGTGAACAAATCAGAATAAGGAAAATTAAACTCATCAAAGATGACATCTCGAGAAACAAAAATTTTTCCAGTGGGGGAAATACACTTATAACCCTTAGGATTAATAGCATATCCCAAGAAAGGACATTTTGTAGATCAAAATTCAAGCTTGTGTTTATTATATGGTCGAAGTAAGGGAAAACAAGCACAACCAAACACCTTCATAAAGCTGTAATCTGGTGTATTATGATGAATGAGTTCAAAGGGTGATTTAAAACTAAGAATAGGTGAGGGTAATCGATTTATAATATAAATGGCAGTAGTAAAAGCTTCTTCCCAGTAAAATAAAGGCAGTTTGGCATTGGCTAGAAGAGCTAATCCAACCTCAGTTATATGATGATGTTTCCTTTCAACCTTACATTTTGTTGATGAGAGTAAGGGCAAGTGAGCCTATGAGTAATACCATTAAGTTGAAGAAACTGAGTAAAGTGATTTGATGTGAATTCTTTTGCATTGTCAGTTTGAATAGTTTTAATCTTGAAACCAGTAAGATTTTCAATAGTAGTCTTGTACTGTAAAAAGGTATGATAGACCTAAGATTTGTTTTGCAAAAGGTAGAGATAACTAAATCTTGTGAGAGCATCAACAAATAACACATAATATTTACATCCAGATGTACCAGAAATGGGGGCAGGGCCCCAAATGTCAATGAAAATCAAATCAAGAGGAGAATGATATTGAGTAGTAGAATGAAAATGAGGCAATTGATGTATTTTACCTAAGCAACAAGCTTCACAAACAGAAGAAGCTGAAGAATTTTTATTAAAAGTAAAAGGAAGATTACATTTGTGTAAAACTGTTCTAACAACATGTGGACCAGCATGTCCCAGTCGTTTATGCCATAGATCAAAGGAATCAAATTTAGAAAACAAAGCAATAGGAGAATTATGAACAGAAGGTTGTGTATTCACATGAACATTTGTGAACTGATAGAGACCATCTTTAAGGCTGCCCTTGAGGACAATTTTCTTGGTGACCTGGGATTTTACAAGACAATAATCAGGGTAAAATTCAAAGAACACATTGTTATCCTTTGCAAATTGAGAGACACTGATCAGATTCTTAGTTATGGAAGGCACATGTAAAAGATTATCAAGTTTAAAGACAACAGATGAATGAGAAGTTGTTAAAAAAGAATGACCCATATGTTGTATAGGCATACCTGCACCATCACCAACATGAACTTGATCAGGTCCATTATACTCAGAACTAGAGGAGAGGTTACCAAGATCATGAGTCAGATGATGAGTTGTCCCAGAATTCGGATACCAAGATGTGTCAAGAAGTGATGCAGGACCTGCTATGTAAGCTGTAGGATTATGAAAAGAAGGTGGGGGTGGAGGTGGGGTTCATTGATTCTGATTTGGAAAAGATTGATTCTGAGATCCTTGAGAGGTGTTATGATATGTAGAGTCATAACGATAGAAGCACCTTGATGCAAGATGGCCATTTCTTCCACAGATTTGACATTGTAAACGATTTTGATTCCAAAATGAGCTTTGGTTTCTGCCACCTCTAAAGGTGCGACCCCCTCTGCCTCTTCGTCCACCAAAAACTCGACCACCAGTGTATTCTTGTGCCATATTCCTTTGATTGAAGTTGGCTTGAATAGGAGTAAGATCTGTTTTCTTGAAACGATCAAGCATGTCTTCTTGAGCCAATAAGAATGCTTCCAACTCAATTATCGAAAAAGGGGGAGATCTGGACATTACAGATGTAATTAGGGGAGCATATTCTTCACTTAATCCATCAAGGATTGCCTCAGAGCATTCAGCATCAGTGAGAGGAGATCCTACAACTCCTAGAGAATCAACAACTTTCTTGATTTGAAGAAGATACTCGGATGCTGGACCTTTCTTTTTAATAAATTTCAGTTGATTTTTGAGTTGTTTGACTTTGTCTTGTGTGTGGGAAGAGAAGTAAATCTGGAGTTTTGTCTAGATCTCATGAGCAAATTTACAACCCACCATTCTGTTCTTGAATGACATGTTCATTGATGAGAGAAGCCAAGAAATAAAAAGATTATCTTGTTGATGCCAGTGAGTATATGTTGCATTTTCAATCATGTTTTCTTGATTTTCAGATGTCTGATACTGAGTAGGAATTTTGTCTTTGTCAAGATGATCTTGGAGATTGTGACCATAGATGGAGGCTAGGGCAAGTTGTTGCCATGGCAGAAAACTTTCTTCATCAAGTTTATCTGCAATTGGAATTGAAAAAGACTTCATGATGAGTTTTGTTGCAAGTGTGCTTGCATTGCTTGTTTCAGAAAGAGGAGAATCCATGGATCGTTGCCTTGCTCTGATACCATGTAAGGTATCAGACCCAAGGTGAAGAATACTCACAGCAAGAGAAAAGATAGAAAGAACCAAAAAGAAAGTAAACTGAATGATACAAAATATTATTGATAGAAAGGTATTGTATATTACATGATGATCACTGCTCTCTATATATAGCAGATGACAGAGGATAAAAGAGAAAAAATAAACAAAGCTTATAAACTGACTTAACTAACTAAACAGTTTTTGACTAACTTTAGTTATCCTATTATCAATCATGAAGGAGTTCACTTATACTGAGAAATCAAAAGAAAACAAAAAGCATCGTTATGGACACTAATAGTATATCCTTCAAAAGAATATGATATTAAGAATAAAATTAAACAAATCCAAAGAGCAAGCTCAACATCTCAACCAGCAGAACCCACATATCCCTTTCACATTTACATAAAATGGCAAGTTAATTCAGTGATTTAAAGATTGAGAAACCATGGATACTCAATCAGTTTTGCGGATGCAAGGGCCTTCGACAATAGCATAAAGTTGCTTCGCACTTTCTCCTCCACTTTCTTCGTCTTCTGTCATTCTCACTGTCACTTTCATCAGAACATGCCGAGTCTCCTTCTTTCTCTGAACTAGCTGTTCCATAATCTGATGAATCAGAACTGCCTGACTCATCTTTCTGGCATGATATGACGAGGCATATTCTTCAAATGCTCACATAGTAGATTCTCTATAAGACCACCAAGACCAATGGATGTAAAAAAGTTAATGCAGAACCGTGTGTTTTTTGGATTGTCTTTTGGAAATATGGATTCAAAATATTCTTGCATTGTTTGATCATTTAATCGCTCATTTAGCAGCCAGATTCCAAGATGTTCTGATAATTCCTGGAAGAGAATCTTAATAAATATACATGAGAGACAACTTGCACTACTACAAATATAGCCTTTCACAACGCACATACGACGACAGTTGTATGGAAACTGTCATAGTATGCTACGCGGTGGCATTACCGTAAATATGAAGTTAAAAACGACGACGGGTATTACGGAAACCGTCGTAGATAAGGTTGATTTCATAGGCAGTGGCATTTTTGTTATTTTGCTATAAATAAACGAAGTCGGTTATATAAAAAAACGTCGTCGTTTGTAACAGTAAATTTAAAATTAAAATAAGGAAACAATTGAGTTAAACGAAACGTGCCCTAGCCTCACTCTCATGCGTGCCTGAGCCTCTCCTTCCTTCACTTTGTGCCTCAGTCTCTTTCCTTCACTTCGAGACATCCCTGACTCTCGTGCCCTTGGTGAAAGCTACGACCTTCAACAGGTATGTATGGCTTTCATTGATTTGCTTGGAACCTGGTTTTCCATTGGCCATATTTTTTGGGTATTGGGTTTCGATTACTTCATATATGTGCTCTTCTGAAAAGGGATTTATGTTTTTTTCCTATTTGAGATGTGCTATAAGGGTGTAGAAAAAGCTTGACTTTTATGCGGCGGAATCAATGGTTGACTACTTGGCACTCTTGGATGGGTTACTGGAAGCTACCCAGAACAAGTTCCGCAGGGTTTTTGCTTTCATTGATTCTGAGTTGTTGGTCGATCAGGTTGGCATTTCAGTGTTTAATGTTAAGCAACATTTTTTGTTTTATGGTATGATTATGATTTATGAAGATCCAGGCTAGCATTTGGATGCCGAAATTGAAATCACTTGTATGAATTTTTGTAGCTATTAGCAGCGTGTCTGTCGAAGTATTGCCTCGTTTCTTTTCCCATCAGTTGTTTAGGCATGTTATGCTTCTCTGTTCATGTTTTGATTTGTGGATGGACATTGAGATAAGCATTATTGTGTGTACCAACTAGGTTTGGGTCTAGCAGAAGTAGCTAGCCCCCCATAACTTGATTTACCAAGGTTTGAATCTTTGCTGAGAGAGGTGTCTATATTTAGTGTTTGGTAATGCCTCGAATAGGATTGCTTCCGAAAGAGTATACCTGTAGTGGAAAACTAAAACAAAACTTCAAGCCTTTTTGCTATTGTTGGTTTTGCACAAACATCATATGGTGTTTCATTTCTTAATACTTATTTTCATATTGAATTGAGTGTGGCTGTTATTTACTTCTCAATATCTTTGTTTGTTTGGATGTCCTTTTTATTTTTTATTTCTTTAGTTTGTATATAGAAAATTGTTAGAGATTTGTGTTCTAGCAGGCACACTGATTCAATTTGAAGAGCAAATTACTTTTTTCTATAATAGCTGATGACTTGGTTATTTTTCATGCACGTGTAAGACTTTTTCTTCATTGTATTTGGGGATGCTTGGTGGACTAGGAGGATTGAGTTTACCATTTAAAATCAACAGATAGCCTATATTCCAAATTTGTTTTAAAAATACATTAATTGACATTACTTTGACATGTGCCACTAACCTCTAATAGTTCTTTAATGTGTATTTATGAGTATTTCTCAGGTCATTTGTCTTTAACTATCCTTTCGTTTGAATGTGATTATTTTGACAGATTACATTTGGGAAAAAATTGGAGATGCCTCTTTTGACGGCACTGAGAGAAAGGATTCTGGAACTTGCCAACAATTTTGAAGATTTTGTTTTAAACCTTATACCCTTTACTGATCTTGAGCAGCCACTACATTTGGCCAAAGTAGCTATTGGACTTGTCACTTTCCCTGTAAATGGTGAGATATTGCTTAAGAATTGTTCTATTTGTTGTGATGACAAGCCAGTGCCAATTATGATTACCTTGAAATGTTCGCACCATAGTTATCAATAGCGGCCGGAGCGGCCGCTATTGCGGCGGAGCGGAGCGGCGCGACATGGCACCGCTACAGAGGGTAGTGTAGTGGTGCGGTTTGGGATAATGAAGATTGCGGCCGCGACAGGGGATGTTGCATCGCGCCCGCAATTGCGGTGTCGCGACAGCGATTTGTGTTGCTCAAGTGAAATGAATCAAAAACCAACTGATTCACGTTTTTTGATTTCTCCCTCTCTGCGACCTCGAACCTTCTCCCTCCACGCGACCTCCTTCAACCTCTGTGCGACCTCCTTCAACCTCCGCATGACCTCCTTCTCCCTCCCGCGCGACCTCCTTCTCCCTCCCTCTGCGACCTCGAACCCTTTGGGACCTGGAACCCTTCTCCCTGCGTGCAAAACCTCCTCCCTCCGGCGCGACCTTGGTTCCTTTTCCGCGCGACCTCCGACGCGACCTCCGGCACGACCTCCGACGGCCATTTCTTCATCTACTCTGGCACCTCCGTCTCCATCGAGGTTTTGGAGTTTTTCTTTTCTTTTTTTTTTTCTTTCTTTCTTCTCCTCTGCTTCCGTATTGTTTCGTTTCTCCTCTCTTGTATTGGTTTCTTTCTCACTTTCTCTAAATCTCTAATTCTGTTTCATTTTCTTTTCGTTTCTGTTTTCTTTTTTTCTTTTTGGTTTGGGTGTGTTTTTATTTTGCATACTAATGGTTCCTTCCCAATATATATTTATATATTTTGGGTGTGTTTTTATTCTGTATACTAAGGGTTCCTTGATTAGCATATCTTTGTATTTAATGTTTTTGGGTGTGTTTTTATTGTCAATGACAATTAGTGCATGAATTTTTAGTTATATTTCTCTTTTTCAGCTTATATAATTATATTATAAATTCTTTAATACATATAAAAAAACATTAGAATTGCGGTCATCCCGCTACCGCTATCCCACTATCCCAGTTTTAAGGCTCGGCCGCTCCGTTCCGCTATCCGCGATTGATAACTATGGTTTGCACACATTCTGTTCACATTGCTTGAGGGCCTATGCTGATGGTAAAGTACAATCTTGTCAAGTCCCTATAAGATGCCCTCAACCAAGATGCAAGTATTGCATGTCTGTAACTAAGTGCAGGTCTTTTCTTCCATTCACATCCTTTGAACCACTGGAAAAAGCCCTTTCTGAAGAAAATATTGACCATTTTCAGATAGAATTTATTGTCCATTTCCAAATTGCTCTGTTCTCCTTGATCCTCATGAATGTTCATCAGCAAGGGCCAGTTCATCTAGTCAGTCTAACAACTATTGTATCGAGTGTTCTGTTTGTCGGAGGTTTATCTGTGTGGACTGTAACGTTCCTTGGCATTCTTCTATGAGTTGTTTAGAATACCAGAACTTGCCAGAGAAAGAGAGGGATGCTTCTGACATTACCTTGCATCGTCTTGCTCAAAATAAAAGGTGGAAGCGTTGTCAGCAGTGTCATAGAATGGTTGAGCTTACTCAAGGCTGTTACCACATGACATGCTGGTAAGATACCAAAAAGTGTTGACTATTTTTATATTTATTTCATTACATAGTCTACCATTGCAAACCTGAAATCTACTTAGGTAGTATGCAATCAAAGTATTATATTGAAAGTGGAACAATATATTATAGAAATTTACATGTTAAGAAGTGAGGGTGGGATCTGCCTATTTAAAGCAGGGTCGCATGCAAGTTCTATTTTCTTCATTGTCTGTTAATGGTTTCTCATTTCTTTTTATGATTATGTGTGAAGAACTTCTAGATAAAATGAAACTGTCGGTATCCTGTAAGCCTTACTTAAATTTCAGTTTGAGCGTTAGAATTTTTGAAATTTGAATGTATTGTAACCTTAAACTAGATAAGGTCCTTGACAAGTGACTAAGTCATAATATTTAGACTCAGGAGAGAGAGATTGGTTGATGATATGATCCCACTTAATGATAATGTCAGAGCTCAGATAATTATATTAATTCCCTATGTGTATCAGTGTAATTTAAACCTCAGTATTGTTTTCAGATTGCTCTATCTATTCAATGTAATCTTATGATCTGATGCTGCAGATTCAAACTTATCTGTTTTTCTAGGTAACTAGTAGGTACTGGATGCTAAAATGGTATATATTTTGTAAGCAAGTATTAAAATGATAAATTTCTTGTTTTTTTTTAAATAAATGTGAAATCAGAATAGAGTTCTAAAACAACTGAAGCAAAAAATTTAAAATCATTGTCTCTCTGACCTCTGCTATATAAAATAAGTATCTTTTGAAACAATAGAAATACAGATGATAGATGGCTAATTGGTTGTGCTTGTGCCATATGGCAAGAGAGGGACAAAGAGAAATTGATCTTAATATATTAATCTTTTACTATCTGTTTCTTGTCACGTTTAATATTTTTCCTAAAATCATAAAATATGAAATCATGGTTAGACTGAGGAAAGGGATCAGTTTAATATTTCTTGGCATGTTTAATATTTTTCCAAAAATCATAAACTATCAAATCATAATATTTTTCCAACTTACATTTGGGTTTGTGACAGGCTATGCATTAAAATTGTAAGTCTTTGTTTTAGGCTTACTAAATAGTAAGTGCTAGGAAAAGGGATTTGCAGATAAGTGGCTGAGGACTGTAAGTTAATCATGGTTATATGATTAAGATTCCAAGTCCAAACATTGTTAGATTGGCTAAAATTAAACCAATTGACTTGAAAGTATCTAGGCATCAAAGGATGGTTAGATATTGAAAATTTCCAACGCTGGGGTTATGTGGGGCAGTGGGGCCAATATTGAGGAAAATATTCCGATACTAGGTATTCATGCTTGTTAAGCACTTGTAACAGGGAAACAAGTATGAAGCATGGGACACTAGGTATTCATGCCTGTTGGTACTTGATTTCTTGTTATCAAATTAACTAGGCCAAACTTATCAAAGTAATATTTTCAATTATCTTAAAATGCTATTTAGTAACAGGTTGTTGCCAGGTGGAGACCAGAAGATGCTCATAGGCCAAATATTGAGGATGCTCCTGTTTTCTACCCTACCGAAGAGGTCTCATTCAGTTCCTATGGCACATTTGAATTCACTTCTGTCCATGTCACTGTTCTGTTTAGTTCTGTCAATTAGCTTTCTCCATTGTAATAAGAAATTGGTTCTAATATATAATGACTCTGGCCCTTGAGGGGTCAACAATAAGGTCTACATGTACACATTATTCCAATCCTCTTGCATATTCCTTAGTCCCCAGTTAGAGAAAAAAAATGCCTACCACCTAGACCTCAGACCTGTACTATGTATATGACTCTACATCTTTGCTTTTTATTCCATAAAACTTTCTCTTGTTCAAATAGTTATTCCTTGCTTCACTTGCATGCTTTAGTTTCTTGCATTGAACTCCTTAATGTCCTTTTTAATTGGCTTCATTCTGTTATTCTATGTTACTTTTATGTAAACTGAATTTTCTCTTTAGCAAATAGGTGGTTAAACAATGAATGCCATAATTCTTTCATCCTTTTTGTCACGCTCTAAAATCTATGTTTCATAAGGAAAACATTAAGGAACTTCTCTGCTACAATAATATAGCATGCATAAGAGGGTGGTTCATGGACTCTATGAATGACTCAGTATTTAATATTGTCTCACTCCTAAGCTATGGTAGAAAACCTTTTATGATTATAGGGATTATCACTGTGTAAGTATACATTTCACTGAGGTTAATGCATTCTTTCATGCTATACTTATACAATATGTTTCTTCTTCCTCATAACATTTGTGATGCTTAATTGATTTCAATGTCATTTTCAACACATTATTTGGTCTTAGCATGAATCTTTGGATGGCTGTTAGCATGAGATTTCTTCTTGGAAGTTTAAATGGTTTACTTGGACCAATAAAGGTGATGTTCGATCTCTTATACAAACCCCTAAAAGATTGTACTAGTACTTGGCAGGAAAAGGTTTTTGTTGCTGTTATAACATAACCTTTTTCTTTTGGTTGCTTAATTTACCTGTTCATTTAACCAACCACACTTGGTAGGAAAAGGTTTTTGTTGCTGTTATTGCTGTTGTTGACTTTACCTGGTGATCTTCCACTATCATAATGGACAGAGGGTGTTATTGCCAATAATTGTTGTTGTTATTGCCAAAAAGGAAAAGGCTTAGCTGGATTGGTGAGTCAAGTACGAAGTTCTTGGAAGGTGTGGAATTTGTAGGAACCAGTGGTAAGTTTGGATTAAAGTTTATTGTTTATTTATTTCTGCTGTTACTTCCAGCTATAAGAGTAACACTTGCTATCTTTCTTAGGAGAAGCTCTTTCAAATCATAGACACTAGCTTAGGAATGTGCCGGGACTTGCAACACAGAATGTTAAAAACCATTTACAGGTTTGTTCTTTTCAATGGTGAATGTGTCCTCATTTAACTCTTTTCTTGAAATTTTTTTAAAAGTATCTTGCATCCGGGGAATGAACAAGCATTGCTTGATGTAAACTCTGAAACTCAAAATAGGCCAAATTGGGGCAAACGAATGTATGAGGTTCCTATCATTGTGGTGCTTAGGGAGGGTCAATTGTATGCAGCTTTATGCCATGGCCTGTGAGTGAAGAATTTGTTTCTGTAACTAGAATCCATAACCACCAAGTCATATGACAGAAACCTTACTGCTGCACCAAGGCATTTAAAAATAGGCAGAATATACTTGAAAATTGGTATATAGTAATACTAGATGGAGTGCCTGTGCGATGCATGGGACAATATTATTATAAAAATTATTCTTACTTATTTTTTTTGCTGATCTGGTCGAAGAGTACATAGCGACACATAAACAAACCATGGCTGGTGCCACCCTTTTGGAACCACTCTCCTATTTATATTTCACATGAGGATTTGCTATTAATATTTCTTGTTTGAATGATTATGCTGTTGTTTGCTTAGTGAACTTGAAGAACCTATTGTAGTTATGATTTTTGTCTCTTGTCTGTTCCATTTTCTTGCTGATATCTGGGGTTTGGATGATTAGGTTTCGGTGGCGGCAACAATATGAACGGGAACAACATTTTAACAGCTACTCCATTTTATTTTTCTTATCCTGGTTATTATGAATATCTGATTAAATCATGAAATCTTTCTTATTTTTTATCAGGTTGAAATTGGTTCCATTAGTTCAGACATAAAGATTCTTCAAGAGAAGTCTATGGATATGAGTTTGAGACTTAAGAATCGCAAGGTATGAATGTTTAATTTAGACAAAAAAAATTTGAAGTTTTTCATTAAGACTGAAGTAAAAGGTCTCATGGTGATTTGGGAATGTCTAATTTAAATTGGTTGAGGTATTTACGATGCCATTTTTAGCTTCTGGTGTTTTCCCCATGATTTATCAAGAGATCTTAGCCATTTTTGACATGCAAGGGGATTGAGAACCCTTGTTGCATTTTTAGTAACTCCATTTTGTTTGTGTTTTACATTCTTTGCCCCGACTTTAATCCAAAGTTGTCTTGTCATATATTTTGACCTTTTTAAGATGTGTCCTTTTTTACTTGTTGGCAACTAGAATGTAGTTTCTTGCCTATATTTTATCTTCCACGAAAAGTTTATGTTAGTTAATACATTTTGAACTTCATGTAATTGTAGTTTTTACTTGTTGTCCTTTTTTAGATGTGTCCTTTTTTACTTGTTGGCATGCATGTGGACATGATGCTCACACCACCATGCTACTTGGGGCTGGAAAGTTGCTCAATCAGTGCCAAGATAAGCTTCAGGTTCTTTCCAAATTCTCACTCTGCTAATTTTTGTGGATCTTTTAGGTTTATGGTGTTTTGTCTCTGTAAGGTGATTTCTAATAATTCTTCATAAAATAAGCTTGGGGACTTTAATTTCTTCACACGATAATGTTTGTTGGAGCCGAATAATGAAAAGAAAATGAACTCCTCCTTCAATTCAAATTAAATGTCTTATTTTTTTACTGCGTAATTATTTCATCATTGCCAATTAGATTGCCGAAACACCGTCACTTGGCTAAGGAATAAGACCAAGCTATTATCTTTTAGTGGCTATATATTTACACTGTATTATAGACTTGTAGGAGTTATATGAAGTTTTGTTGGCCTAAGTGAGGTTCTGTGTTGATTGGTATTTTATTATGGTGATTATACATGTTTATATACTATCTTGGAATGCCCACATTTCAGGGGATGTTTTGTTGAAATTCCATTAGACCAGTCTTTGAAGAAACAAATTTTATCTAGTTGAGTATTAAAGCACTGTGGATTTTCAACAAGTTATGCCTTCTTTCTTTTTTAATATTCACATTGGCATATTCTATAAACAAGATTGCTTGTCACTTTTAGAATGAATTGCATGCTTGTTAAGAGTTGTTTTTGTAAATGGACCGAATTGCTAAGATCCTATAAAACATGAAGATATTTGTTGTGTTTTGTATCAAAATATCTTTTATATATATATATATATATATATATATATAAGAAAATTGTCCACAAGAGAACTAATTAAATAAGTGATAACTATGCATCATTGTGACGATAGCAACTTTTATTTTTTGGTCCAAATCTTGATTGAAACTTGAAATGATGACCATGCGATGGCTTACAATTGGGCCAATGGCTCTAGTATAATTGTGGACTGCTACGATAAAGGGCACAAATGCATCATGGTTTACCAAATATTTTATTATTTCTTGCTAATGAATACTCGTAGAATATTGATTAAAAAAATTAATAAAAAATATTTAGTATATATATATATAAAGAGTGTAAAAGAAATAATAGACAACTTAATTTTTTACTTTTCAATAAAATCATTTATACTTTAAATTTCTCGAATTATTTTTGTTGATAGGTACTAAATCAATAGTATGAGGAACAACCAATTTCTCTCTTTCTCAATTACTCAATTTCTACTATTATATATGTTCTTGTAGTTTCTTCCTTTTCACTAGTATAATACTATTCATTGTCCTAGTCTTTTGATTTTGTTGCTGCATATGTATTGAGCTGAACCTATGCATTATAAATTTGTAATTGGGGTGATGTGAAAGGTTGAAGGTGCAGCAATTTTCAGGTGATATCTATGTGGCTACTTGTGATTAGTTCCTTTTTGTCGAACATTGATATTGGTATAAAACATAAGTCGTTTTTCTTTAGTTGGAGTTTACATTTGACAGGATCACCTGAAGGAATAACCTTGGTGTTGTATTGTTGTGCTAAAGTCTCAAACATTTATTTCATTTGGTTGTTAATTTAAAGGCTTTTGGTATCTTTCAGGGTTTAAATGGTATTTTAGTAGATGAGATGGGACTTGGAAAGACCATTCAGGCCATTGCTTTTTTGGCCCAAAGGATCTTTACCGTAGGTAAATTTTGTTTCTTTTCCTTTTCTTTTTACCTTGATAGGCTCAGGTACAATAATGGCTTTCTACATAGGGTTAATGTTTGACAAAAATGAACTTCTTTTAATCAAATGTCATTAACCATACAAAGATATTTGTCAACATATAAATTTTGTTTGTGGAATGCATAAGCCAGACTATAGTGTATTCGATATAGCTTCAATCATAAGCCTTGACTTAAGCAATTGAAAGAATTAATTTGTACAATGTGATATACTAACTATGGATTCTATATTATTGCATTATGAGACCAACCCATCATGTAATCACTGTTAACAAACCAGCTAAACCGATGCTCACAATATCTCTGATTTAGTATTTGCTATCTTCACAGGTTTATGGAGCTGAGGCAACAATATTATAAAAGACTAGTGCAACTAACCAATCCAATGCATAACTTTGTTGCTTAATCATCCATTTTTAGGCAAATCCTTTCTTTTTTGACTGTAAGGTTCATCACTAGTTTGAACTAATAATTGATTCTTGGTTCCTTTTTGAACTCTCAGGATTGTTAACTCTGGTGAGTTACAGCATAGGATGTTATAAGTGGTCAGTAGTGTTTTATATTTTCTAGCATTTTGCTAACATAGTCTTGGTACAATAATCTGGAAGTCGTAATGGTTTTTAGGTGATGTGATGTTGTAATTCCAAGAGAAAGTGTTAAATGCTTTTAATATATGATGTGGTTTTAATGGTTGTATGTTATGCACTCGTAGGTGTAAAATAATTTTAAAAAATTTATAAACAAACAAAGACGATTATTAACAAAAAATCGTGTTCGTAAATGTTGAGATTTAAAAAAAAAATAAACATACAAACAAAGACAATTATTAAGAAAAAATCATTTTCAAAGGTTGACATACGATGACGGTTTTTTCTAAATAACCATCTTCGTTTATGTTTAATAAAAAAAATTGAAATAAAATAGAAATAAAGACGATTATTAGGGAAAAACCGTCATCGTATGTTGACATACGATAACAGTTTTCCTTAATAACCGTCTTCATTTGTATTTTATTTAAAAGAAAATTAAATTGAAATTCAAAACCTAAGAAGACGGTTATTAAGAAAAAACGTCATCGTATGCTGACATACGATGACGATTTTCCTTAATAACGGTCTTCGTTTGTATTTTATTTTAAAAAATTAAATTGAAATTAAAAACCTACGAAGATGGTTATTAAGAAAAAATCGTCATCGTATGTCAACATATGATAACGATTTTTCCTTAATAACCGTCTTCGTAGATTTTTAATTTTAAAAAAAATTAAATTGAAATTAAATGCAAACAAAGATGGTTATTAAGAAAAATCATCATCATATGTTGACATACGATGACGGTTTTCCTTAATTACCGTCTTCATTTGTATTTTATTTAAAAAATAAATAAATAAAAAATTAGAAACGATGACGGTTTTTAGAACCATCGTTGAAAGTACTTCATTTTCAACGACACTCGTAACATTGACGGTTCAACAACCGTCGTCGTATGACCTAAATAACCGTCGACGTAGGCCTTCTGTGTAATAGTGTTGTATCCTCTTCAGTCAAGTGTAGATATGATAAAACACGCTAAGGTAGAGCATCCGTGCCAAGTAAATAAGCAAAAAACTTTGCCACATTCCGCAATTTATTTGTTTCAAGTCGATGAAACATTGAGTACTGCTGCACAAAGCACTTTTCAAGATTTTCTTGATGTACTTTGTTGATCATGCAGAAACTCTGTCCGAGAAGACCGTAATATCGGAGATATGTTCTCTTTTGGCTGCAACATTCCAAAAGCATAATGCACAATTCCATCTCGTGACCTGGCTTTAGCTTAATTTTCAGAAGCTCATGACCAGCTTCCTCAAAATCAACACTAGACATAATTGTTAAGTATAGTTTCCTTAGAAGATTGACAGGATTTGTCTGCATCTATTCTTCTTGCTCTTCTTCGTCATCGTCTTCCTCATCATCATCCTCGTATTCCTCACTCAACATTGTTTTCTTCAACTCTTCATAACGCTTCTCATTCTCTAGGAAATTGGGGTCTGGCTTGAATATATCAAGGGAAATTTCGGGATCTATCTCCTCATCCAAGGAGACTTCATGATGATCTTCCTGCCCCACAAGATCTTGTTCAGGCCGAACAGCTTGATAGCCCTGAAACATGGCTTTTCTTATTGCAAATAAGCCTTCAATCGGAAACTGAACACGTTTGTCAATGTCTCCCTCATGAAGAATTCCACGAAAACGTTCAAAGATACCATGAAGGCCTTTGGGTGGAAGATCCTACAGTATTGAGCCACATTCTGTGAAGAAACCAACAACTACTAGTAGGTTTCTCGAACTAAAGCAATGATCTCATGAGCCACTTGCTAATTCACAAGATGCGCCATAAGTTTAACAGCAGCTAGTAATTGAGGATTGTCATTATGCTCATAAGTTCTCTTAAGCTGCAAAACAATCCTTCGTAGCAAAAGATCCCCCACTCGAGAAAACTTGGTATTAACGACAGCAACCAAGGAAGCAAGAACATGTGTAAATTCTGAAGACGCCATCTGCGACTTCATACATAATCGACAAAAGAGTCCCCTTCCCCTAGCCTGATCAGGTTTTTTGAAAACAATTCCAGAACTATATTTTTTATATTAGTAGCATTAACCTTATTTACAAGCCCACTAATGCTCTTTCTCAAAGCATCCCGCGTTAACCGTTGTTATTCTGCACTCCTTTTATCGTGAACTTCTTTTATCATCTTTGCCATCTTAAAGGGGGGAATGTAAACACCTCCCGGTATTGTTGCCTGTCATTGAGGATTTGAATCTTCCACCAATCTCGCCATGCCAAACCCTTGGATTGTGAATCACACAAAAACGGAAAAAAACAAAGAACTAACGATAAGAGGGCTCGGTAGGTTTAGGTTTCTCAAAGGCTCTTAGGCTAAGGTTTTCCGAGAGGTGATGGTGACCAAATGAATCCCAATTGTAAGTTTCGTCGTTAGGATACAACAACATAATATATATGACAATTATTTTATCACGTTATATTATGGTGAGATAATTAACTATAAATCCAATCTATATTATCTAATCAATTTTGAATTAATTTAAGCAAATCTAATATGATATTGTTTAAACAATTTTGAATTAATTTAATAAAATATAACGAACTAATTATATTTACTGAATAATTAAATTGCTTGCATTAATATATTAATTTTATAGATTCAAAAATGAAAATTAAGTTTGTAATTGTTCTGCTCAATGAGAACAGAAAATGTCCAACACGTGGTGTTGGGTGAATTTATATAGGATCAAGCTCTCTCTCTCGTAAGAAGCTTATGGGATTGAAGCAACTTGAGGAAGAAGAAGATCACAGTAGAAGCAACACGATTTGGTGTGCAGTGTGTGCCGTGTGAATGGAAAGAGAGAGTCGGAATTGTGCGTGTGTACCTTTCACCATGAGATGTGTTGTATTTATAGGATTCTAACCTGGACTTTTGGTAACCGATAATTGAAGCCCAATATCTTCTTCCATGATATTTGGAGATATTGATAACAGGAAGATATCAATTATACCTTCTATCTTTGGATGATTATCTCATTGCCGTTGATAACAGATTTGATGGAGATTTAAATATTTGAATTAATAGGACCAAAGATAATATATGTTTTATCTTCATCCTTTATCCGTAACAGATGCCCCTCAGCCCGGCCATCTAGTATTCTAGGTGGCTGGGATGTATAAGGGTCCGATCAGTTTTTTAGCCGACCTTCCAAGAGTAAGATCCTTAAGCCGATCTGATGCAATGAGTCTTGGGCCGGCCTTATGTAAACGGTCTGACCTTGTATGGGGCCGACCAGATATATGACCGGCTTCGTTTGGACCGATCATGTGTAGAAATTAGGGCCGAAATATTTTATTCTTCTTAAGTTATCGTGTTATTGCCGACTACTCCCAGTGCCAGACTGTGTCTTGTCTTTTCAAGTAGACTGAGTTAATTCCAACTATGGAGAAGCGAAGCGACCTTTCCTCTTAGCGTGCCACGCGTCTGCGTCATTTCATGCTTTAATCATTTTCTTTCTGCAGCAATGACGTAACCGCCGTTTCCACGTCTTTCAATGCCCGTCAGTTATTACCCCCACGTTTTCTTTTTGAATTTCGACAGTTACTTTTTCATTTAGTGGGTCTATAGCGTTTTATTTTCCCTTTACGCTTCACTCTGCATTTTGCCCCTATAGCTTTTGTGTTCTCACCTCCCATAGCATCTGAACTACTTGTGCTCTCTATTATCGACTCCCCTTCCATCAATCTTTCTTCATTCCAGGTACTTCTTCTTAAACTGTTCCTTTTTATTGATTACTATCTCTTATTCTTCGTCTTGTTCTGTATTATCTCAAGTAACCTTCTGCAACCATAATTCCTTGAGAACCCCCTGTCAACTTCATTTGTTCTTTGTGGTTTTCAATTTTTCTACGTTTTAAGGTCTCTATCATGTCTTACACCCCTGAAGAAGAGGAAAGGATCTGCAGAACGGTTCCCCCTCGTTCTGCATTCTGGTTCTTTGGGCTCCCTTTGTCTGATGAAGAAAAGAAAAAATCTTTGCTTAGGGTTCCTTCTGCCCCTGGTAGTTCAAAAACCTCAACTCCCCAACCCCCTAACCCTTTTCAATTAGGGTCTTCTAGGTTAGGGTCATCATCACGACAGAGGTCTGCCTTGCTTTCCTCAGTATCTAGGTCTCAAACTTCTGCTCCTACGAACATTGCCCCTAGGGCTGGCTCTAGACTCGAATCGCAATTCAAAGTTCGATATGAATCTTGTTCAAAATGTGTTGAGGAATTTGTGTAATCGGCCAGCATAGATCTAGATAGACAGGCCGATGACCTATTGGACCGGTGCCGACTTAACCCCATTAGGGTTCCCAAGCCTATCAATGTGCCGCCATCAATCTTAGATGTCAACATGCCAGTGTCCGAATCGGTTCGGATTTTGTCAACTCTTAGACCTTTGCCGATTTGCCCTCCAGGTACTCTTACTAATTCATTGTTTCTTTTATTGTCATAGGTAATTATGGACTCTCATGTCGGAAGTGTTAGGGATTCTTCAACCGGGTCTCGTCTTGCAACCGTTTCTCCTGCTCTATTGAATAGGTTTCCTTGGATCACCCACGAGGTGTTACAATATACCTCGGTGTTAAACTATGAAGACCTTGCCCAACTTTCCTTCGGTATCTCCGAAGATTTTCATGTTTGCCTACCTCGCTCGGGAGAACCTGTTTGTTCTGCCCGGGAGGGTAATGACCCTGATTTCTTTTTGTTTTATAGCGAGGTAGTTACTAGGGTAGGAATCCGACTTCCCCTTACCGACTTCCAAATGCGGGTGTTAGATCATCTGCATGTTGCCCCTACCCAAATCCATCCCAATGGTTGGGCCTTTATGCTTGCTTTCGAGATTCTTTGCCAGAAACTTGAAGTTTCCTGCACCTGCCCCTTGTTCTTTTATTTTTTCTCCGTTCAAGCTAGCCGATCAGGCAAAGAGCCTATTGGTCGAAAGGGATGGATCTCTTTTCATGGTCGGAATGACCGCGGTTTTGACCGTCGACTTTTTTCTTTATTTGTTGATTCTTTTAAAAGTTTTAAAGACAAGTTTTTTAGAGTTGCTGCCATTCCCGACCGACGTTCTTTTTTCTTAAACTTTTCTGATTCTTCTCCGGATTCTTGGAGGTTTCCTTTATATTGGTCCTCCCGCCATTATGATTTCCCTCCTGCTTCCTATCGAACCGACGAGACTCGGTTGTCGAATTCCGAGGCCACTTCCACAGCTCGGATATTATCATGCAAAAATTCTGGGGACTTGGCACCAATTGCGTATTATGTTCAATGTGGTCAGTTCGGATTTCTTTTGGCCAGCTTTATTTATTTTTCCCCTTTTTCTAACGCTTATTATGTTCTTGTTAAGCAGCAATCGAGATGGACTCCACCCGCATCCCCAATCATCTTGCCCTCCTGAAGTCTCGAAAAAGGCGTCGAGTTGCCGATGGGAAGGGCAAAGCTTCTATTAGTGAGTCTAGTCCAACCCCGGTTTCTACGACTTCGATGGCTCCGGTTGCCACTTCCACTTCTCCATTGCCTTCCTCTCCCTTGGCCGCGGCCACTATCGTGGTTATTGACGACCCGGTAGAGGAGGTTGTTTTTGAGACTATCGCCTCTACCGACATTCCTATTCTGGAGGCTAAGCCAGTCGAGGAGGAGCGTATCCGTTCACCCCCGACGGTCGAGCATTCACCCCCGACGGCCGAGCTTATTGACGAGGATGTTGACATCCAACCCATCCCAGCGGTTGAGCCTGCAGAAGACTGCATCCAACTGCCTTGTCGGTCTTTGTGGAGTGAAGGGATCACTCAGGAATTTTTTGAAGTTGCTAGGGCGCCCAAGAGGTATTCGGAGGTCATCCCCTTTGCGGACCCCGAGTTGGAGGAGCTGGATTCAATGCAACTTGCCTGCTTGAAGAGTGCCACCTTGCTCAGGAGTCTATCTTCATTGAATCGGAAAGCTTGCAAGGTGGCTGCCAAGCTCAAGGCCTCCGAAGCCGAAACTCAGTGGCTTCGGCACGAGTTAGACTTGGCTCAAGCTAGTGTGGCAGTCTCGGTGGGGGAGTTGGAGGCTTCTAAGGCCGATGTTAAGGAAGCGCAAGAATCGGCGGCCAAACTGGTCACCGAGCTCAGGCCTCCCGGGAATCATCGGCTAAACTTGCTACCGAGCTCGATGCTTCTCGGGAGTCGGAGGCCAGGTTGATTGCCGAACTTGATGCAACTCGGACTCAGCTGAGGGCTTTTCGAGTAGAGGCTGAATCCTCCCGCCCCACCATCGCTAAACTGGAGAAGAGCCTGGCCGTAGCTCATGATATGTCGGTCAAAATTCGTAAGCATTGCGACAAACTCATCGCACTTAATGACAAGAAGAACAAGGAGGAGAAGGAGCTTGTGAGCGAGCCCGTCCTTGTTCGTTCTCAAATGAAGAAGTCCATTGCCGCCTCATTTGATAATGCTTGAGCCAGCTCCATTTCTTGAACCCTGGTGTTAACTTGAACATCGAAGGTATGCATTTTAGATCTTATGTCGGGGACGGCTAGCTGCTTGCGGTTTCCGAGAGTGAAGAGGAGGAAGAAAGCTCGGACAGCACGCCGGAGAACATTGCACCCCCAGTCGATGGGGAAGATTGAAGGGTCGGGATGCCGGTTTCATTTGTAATTACTTTGAACAATTTCTATTCTTTTTGCTTTTTCTTGATGACGCACAATTATCTTTAACTTTCTTGACTATCTTTAATTTCGAGCATTATTCGTGTTCCGCCTTATCTTCCGTATAGTCGATTATTTAGTTTTGGCCGAGAACGTTGGTCGGGCTTTTTAGATAGTTTAATTTTGGCTCCAACGGCCAAACGTCTATTTGGCCGAGATCGTTAATCGGTCTTTAGACGTGGTTTTGGGGTTTTCCCAACTTATCCGTTTATTTTAGCCGAGACCATTGGTCGAGCGTTTTCTTCTATATTTTAGCTCCAATGGCTAATCATTTATTTTGGCCGAGACCATTGGTCGGGCGTTATGGGATCATGTTCCCAGCTTAGCGACTGTTTGCATTTGTAACTAATACGGATGTAATTCTTTCGGCCGAGCCGATGATTCATCTGATTTAAATGGTTACGTCGGCTTGATCAAGACCAAAATAATACGAAACAATGACTAAGTATTAAAAATCTTGTGCACAATAAAAAGTTCCTTGAAATAAGGATTTTATTAATATTCTTCGAAGATTGTAGATTTTCACGATCTCAATGACTGATTTATACGGGTTGTACATCCCCGAATCAATTTATGAGAAACACATGATACATCTATTAGTGTTTTCCCGTGACCCCGATGACGGGCTGGATAGCCAACTAAAGGGGAACACACGGCGAGGTAATAATCCATGATCCTTATGACGGGCTCATCGGCCAATTAAAAGGAAACACATGGCGTCCATGATTCCGATGATGGGCCAAGGGCCGACTAAAGGAAAACACATGGACTCTTTTGATAATTTAATGTCAGCTGTAATATTTCTTCAGCTTGTCTTCATTCCACGTCCACCTGACTTGTTTCCCTTCCAATGTTTCCAACGAATATGCTCCTTGCCCGATGTCTCGGATAACTTGATATGGTCCTTCCCAGTTTGCGGCTAACTTCCCTTCTCGGGCGTTTTTGTTTCCGATGTCCGCTCGACGGAGTACGAAGTCGCCTTCTTCGAAAGATCGTATCTTCACTTTTTTTATTGAAACTTTGGGCTATCTTATTTTTGCCACGTAGATTTCGGTGATGTGCGGCGTGACGAACTTCTTCTATTAAATCTAAGTCGGCCGCTAATGCCTTATCGTTATCTTCTGTTTGAATCATACGCTGTCTCCTCCAAGATGACTGGCCGACCTCCACTGGTATCATGGCTTCGCAACCATAGGTCATCCTAAACGGGGTTTCTCCCGTAGATGTTTGGACCGTAGTTCTATATGCCCATAGCACGTAATACAGTTATTCGACCCAGTTTGAGTCGGCTTCATGCATTCGTTTCTTCAACCCGTCGAGAATTACCTTGTTTGCCGCCTCGGCCTGACCGTTAGACTGCGGGTGCTCAACGGAGGCGAAGTGATGCTTGATCTGGAAGTCGGACATCATTGTCCTAAATTTGCCATCGGTAAATTGTGTCCTATTGTCGGTAACAATTTCCGCTGGGATTTCAAACCTGGCTATTATGGTTCGTTCTAAAAATCTCTGCACACGGGCCGAGGTGATAGAGGAGAGAGGCTCGGCCTCAATCCACTTGGTAAAATAGTCGACGGCCACTATTAACCACCTCATCTGTCCTTCTGTAGCTTTAAATGGCCTTAAGAGGTCCATTCCCCACTTATAGAATGGCCATGGAGCTGTGATCGAGCTGATCTCAGATGGGGGAGCCCATAATATCTTTGCATGCCTTTGACAGCTGTCACATCTCTTGACGTGTTTTGCTGCATCCGCCTTCATTGTCGGCCAGAAGTATCCTACGTGCAAAGCTTTTAATGCCAAGGCTCTTGCTCCCATGTGTTGGCCGTTGATCCCTTCGTGTATCTCGGTTAGTACGTACTCGGCCTGGTCCGAGCCTAGACACAGTAATAATGGGTTATGGACGCCCCGTCGATATAACTCATCGTCGACGATCACATACATTGCCGCGTCTCTGATCAACTTCTTGGTTTCCAACTCGTCGTCTGGAATCGTTCCTTGTTCTAAATAGTTGATAATGGGCCTCCTGCAATCCTCGTCGGTCAGAATGATCATGATGCACGCGAGCTGAGCGACTTCCTGTTGAATGACCGACCTATGATTGGTCGTTCCTTTCGTGCTGGCTAGTTTTGATAGTATGTTGGCTCGGGTATTTTCTTCTCTTGGGATGTGGGCGACCACTACTTCGTCAAACTCCGTCATAATTTCTTTTACTTTAGCTAGGTATTTGGCCAGTAGGGGTCCCTTGGTTTGATACCTTCCCTCGATTTGTGCCGAGACGAGCTACGAGTCGGTGAAGACGTTGACTTTTGATGCTCCCTGCTCCTTCACTTGCTTCAGTCCAGCAATCAGCGCTTCATACTCTACTTGATTATTGGAGGTCGGGAAGTTAAGCTGCAATGACTGTTCAACGGATACACCTTTGGGGTTCTCGACAATGATTCCGGCTCCGCTTCCCTTGGCGTTAGACGATCCGTCTATGTATACTCTCTACACCTTGTCTCCGTTTTGGGTGGTCGACGTTGGGGTTAATTCGGCCACAAAGTCGGCCAGGCTTGAGATTTGATAGCATGACGGGTCTCGTATTGAATGTCGAACTCGGATAATTGAATACCCCAGTTCATCATCCTCCCAGCCAAGTCCGGCTTGTGCAACACTTGTCGAATGGGCTTATTTGTTTGGACTACAATGGTATGACTCTGGAAATACGGACAGAGTCTCTTTGCTGTAGTGAGCAAAGCAAAGGCCACTTTTTTGAGTCTTTGATATCGTAGCTCCAAGTTCTTGAGAGCTCGGCTTACGAAATATACCGGCAACTGGGACTTGCCTTCTTCCCTGACTAGGGCTGCGCTGATGGCTTCCTCCCCAACCGACAAGTATAGAACGAGTACCTCGCC
Organism: Glycine tomentella; assembly: GCA_007407185.1. Lineage (NCBI taxonomy): Eukaryota > Viridiplantae > Streptophyta > Magnoliopsida > Fabales > Fabaceae > Glycine > Glycine tomentella. The sequence continues at coordinate 150,584 of PYAF01003577.1, forward strand.
CGGCTCGGGTTTTGAAAATACCGGTGGTGAGGCTAGACATGCCTTGATCTTCTGGAAAGCTTCTTCGCATGCCGAGTTCCATTCTATACTGGCCTCTTTCTTTAATAACTTGAAGAAAGGAAGGGTTTTTTCCGCGGATTTTGGAAGAAACCGGGTTAAAGCTGCCATCCTCCCTGTCAGTTGCTGAACCTCCTTTTTATTGGACGGGAATTTCATATCCAAAATGGCTTTACATTTGTCCGGGTTTGCCTCTATCCCCCTATGGGTTAACATGAAGCCTAGGAACTTCCCGGCTTTTACCCCGAATGCACATTTCAATGGATTGAGGCGTATGTCATGCTGCCTCAGCTTCTGGAACGTTTCTTCCAAATCTTGGATATGATCCCCGTTGCTGATGTCTTCGTGATCATGTCGTCAATTTAGACTTTGATATTACGCCCAATCTAATCTGAAAAGACCTTATTCATCATCCGTTGGTATGTTGCTCCGACATTTTTCAAGCCGAACGGCATGACGTTGTAGCAATAATTGGCTTCAATTCCTCAGAAGGCCATTTTTTCTTGGTCGTCGGGATGCATAGGTATTTGGTTATACCTGGAGTAGGCATCCATGAATGACAATAACTGGAAGCCGGTCGAGTTGTCTACGAGTTGGTCGATGTTTGGCATTGGGTACGAGTCTTTGGGACAGACCTTGTTTAGATCGGTATAATCGACGCATACTCTCCATTTCCCACTAGGCTTTTTCACCATCACAACATTAGAAAGCCATGTCGTGTATTGTACCTCCTTTATGAATCTGGCTTCCATCAATTCTTCAATGTGCTTTGTCAGAGCTTGCCTCCTATCCGAGCCGAGCTTCCTGTTCTTCTGTTCTACTGGCTTGGATTCTGGATATATTGCCAGCTTATGGCAACAAAAGGTGGGCTTAATTCCAGGTATCTCGGAAGCTTTCCAGGCAAATATGTCCCGATTTTTCTTCAGACATTGAATTAATTTGCCCTTGGTGTCAGGGTTACCCTGCTTCCCTATCTTTGTGACCTGCTCGGGAGAGGTTCCGATTTGGATTTCTTCGAGTTCGTCTACTGGCTCCGATCTCCACTCCTCGACGTCTCGCATGTCCAACTCTACTAAATTAACTGGCTTCCGGGGACATGTTCTGACCGGGGGTCTTGCCGACTCCCCCTGTCTGATCCGAGGTGGAGAGGATGGGCCGACCTCAGTTTCCCTAATCGTGTTGTAATAACATTGCCTTGACTCCTTTTGGTCTCCGTAAATCGTGATGACCCTACCAAGGTGCCCGATCATCTTCATTTTCTGATGCTTGGTGGACATCAGAATATCCCATTTGTGGAGCGTCGGCCTCCCCAGGATAACGTTATACGGCGAGGGGAACTCAACAACGGTGAATGTGACCCTTTCTGACTTGAATCCTTCCCTTGTTCCTAGTGTGAGTTGGAGATCAATGACACCTTTGAGGCCGGTGCCCTCCCCAATGAAACCGTATAGCATGGTTTGACACGGCCTCAAATCTTCCATTCTTAGATTCATCTTCTTGAACGCACTCAAGTTGATGATGTCAGTCGAGCTGCCGTTGTCGACGAATATCCTTTTTACCCGGAAGTTAGCCACGGTCCCGGTTATGACGAGGCCGTCTTCATGGCCGGGTACTACTCCCTTCAGGTCCTCGTCAGTGAAATAAATTTACGGTGGCTCGACTTTTTTGCTATTTCCGCTGGCGTTTCCTTTGAACTTAGGTCGGTCCCTTACCTACATGACTTCCCTGAGGTATTTCTTCCGCTGGTTGGTTGTAATGCCTCCTCCTCCCATTCCACCCAAGATCACGTTACATTCGAACTCGGGCTCTGGGAATTCTTCGTCTTTCTTGCTCTTCTTGTCTTCTCGCTGCTTAGTCTCCTGTGGGGCCTTTCTTTTGTCGTGGTGCCCCTGAGTCCGAATGACGTACTGTCGTAGTTTGCCCTCTCGTACAAAATTTTCTATGGCGTCTCGGAGTTCCCAGCATTGGTCGGTTGTATGGCCCGGCCCATTGTGAAAATCACAATACTGGGAGTAGTCCAACCCTTCTCTCCTTGGCACAGGGGGAGGTCAGTCGACCTTCCTCATGTCGGTGAAGGCGACCTCCTTCCATATCTGACCACGTGGGGCAGCTAAGGGAGTGTATTTGTCTAACTTCAGCTCGTACCTCCCAGGTCTAAAACGGGGGTCGAGCCCACCTCGTGGTGGTCGGCCAGCAAGCACGTTTGCTGGTTGCCGATTAGTTTGCCCCATATTCTCCTGTCGTCGGTTCCTTGGCGAGGATGGTTTTTTGTTTTCCCTCTGCGCCGAGTTAGCGATCTCCATTTGCTCCAACTCCAAATATTTTTTGGAGCGCATCCTGAACTCGTTCAGGGACTTCACCGGGTCCTTGTATATCGACTTAGCAAGGCGGGACATTCCATTGAGCCCGGCGGAGATGAGATGAACGTGTACTCTCTCTTCCAGGCCTTGGACTTGCAGCATGGCCACCTTGAACCGATCCAGATAACTCTGCAATGTTTCCCCAAGCTGCTGTCGTATTTTTCCCAGGGCGAACTCGGATTTTGGCTGCTTCTTGCTCGTCACAAAATTTAGCAGGAACATTTGGCCGAAATCTTCGAAATTATTGATAGATCGGGGTGGCAAGGTATGGAACCATGTCTGGGCCACCCCTGTTAATGTGGTGGCAAAAATTCTCGAGATAATAGGTTCATCAATACCTCGAACACACATTTGCATATCGAACTCGTCGATGTGCACCTGCGGGTCTTGGCTCCCGTCATATTTGGACAAAAACGAGCCATCAAAATCTTCTAAAAATTGAGCGTCCACTATCCGGTCGGTGAATGTGCTGTTGTTTTGATGGCCTCGGCGATACTTCCTTCGATACGTATCATCACCCTGTCTGGGGCGACGGGCGATTTCCCCCGTCGGCCTACCTGTGACAGGAACTGGTGTCATAGTCGATGAGAGGTGATGTGTCTCGTTATGAAAGTGAGACATTCTCCCCTGCTCAGAATGGTCAACCAAGTCCCTATTACCTGTTTCATTGGTGCGAACCGAAGTTTCTGGTCTCCGCCTCCTGGGTGGCACATGATGTTGCTCATCCTCTACATTACGTGCTATGTGGTCGGTGTTCTAACGGCGTTCTTCCTCCCTTCGTCTATTATCACGTTCCTCCAACTGGGCGATGAGGTGTTGTATGTCCTCTTGTCGTTGGAGTTCATAACGTTTCTCCAGATTCTTCATACGGGCCAACAAGGATTGGAGAGCACTTTGGATGAAACGTTGAGAATCTCCAGGCTCTCCTTCCCGTGTCGGGCTACTGGGCACATGTGTTACTGGTCCAGCAGGGGAAGAGACCGTATGGGATAGTGCATCCTCCACTATCACATTCTCCTGGTTCGGGTTCCTGGGTGGTTCTTCTCGTCTAGCCATCTGATGCCTTCTGGTATTAGCCATTGTGAGTTGGTGGGATTCGAAATTTATCGGTCCCCACAAACGGCGCCACTGTTCTGCTCAATGAGAACAGAAAATGTCCAACACGTGGTGTTGGGTGAATTTATATAGGATCAAGCTCTCTCTCTCTCTCGTAAGAAGCTTATGGGATTGAAGCAACTTGAGGAAGAAGAAGATCACAGCAGCAACAACACGATTTGGTGTGCAGTGTGTGCCGTGTGAATGGAAAAAGAGAGTCAGAATTGTGCGTGTGTACCTTTCACCATGGGATGTGCTGTATTTATAGGATTCTAACCTGGACTTTTGGTAACTGATAATTGAAGCCCAATATCTTCTTCCATGATATTTGGAGATATTGATAACAGGAAGATATCAATTATATCTTCTATCTTCTGATGATTATCTTCTTGTCGTTGATAACAGATTTGATGGAGATTTAAATATTTGAATTAATAAGACCAGAGATAATATATGTTTTATCTTCATCCTTTATCCATAACAGTAATATATTACGAAATCAAGTTCATGTGTAATCATTTATTAGACTTAATCAAATTTAGCATACCTAATTGCATTTAATGAAGAATTTAACTAATTAAATTAATGCTATTATTACACAACATAAAAAATATTCATAATAGAAATTTGAGAAAACATTTATATATTTAAAATATTTTATAAATGTTCATAAAAATATTAAATCCCAAGCATTATTAAATAAAAGTAATTATTCCTAAATTTAACTAAATATATTTAAAAAATATTTATTAATTATTATGGAACATGACACATATTATAAAGTAAATTAAAAAAACTAATGTAATATATTAATTTTTAATATCTATCCATACTTATTAGTTAAAATAAATTATAAATATTAAATTAAATTTATAGTTTTAATTGTTTAGAACATTAGTATTATTATAATCTTACTCTATATATGTAGAGAAGAAAGGTTGCTAGATCAATTTTCATGCCTTAATTAAGGATACATAAGTCATTTCTAATTTTTGTATTTAGTAGAGAGTTATATTATTCTTTCAAACCCTCGTATGAAATTAAAATTACAAAAACAAAATTGTCAATGTTTATTAATGATTACAAATGAATTGTGATGTAAAAAATAATAATTATTTTCGTAAAATAACATTGTCTAGTTAGTTAAATTTAGGAATAATTAGTTTTATTTAATAATGTTCATGAATTTTTTAAATAATTTTTACGTTTTAAATATTGTTTATGTTATAATTTTTTTAATATATAATATTTTCTAAAATTTGTATTAAAAATATATTATAAATTGTATATTAAATATCATTATTGTGAGTAATTAAATTCTTCATTAGATGTAATTAGGTATGTTAAATTTGATTAAGTCTAAGACTATGCATGAACCTCATTTGTAATATATTATAAACTTAATTTTTATTTTTGAAATTATAAAATTAATATATTATGCAACAATTTATTTATTTATTAGATATAATTAGCTCCTTATATTTTATTAAATTAATTCAAAATTTATTAGATAATATATTATTAGATTTGTATAAATTAATTCAAAATTTATTAGATAATACATGACAAAGGCAACCACATGTTAATAAATAAATGGATGAGTTATCAACATACACCGGTGTGAGATATTTAAAACTACATAGAAGTAATGTCCATCTAGTTTATTATATAGTGTGCACCAAATAATGGATTTAGATTTATTAAATATTATACTGCTCTTATTCTTTTGTGTTTCTATCCTATCTTATCCTATCTTTACCTCTAAATGAGTTCTAAAGATATTGGGAAAATCAAGTTCATAAAAATTTCAAACATTAAACCTTTATAATTTATGAAATAATTTATATATATTTTATTTCTTATTTTAGATTTAATATTAAAGTTATGTGGAAAACAACCCCTTAGCTAGATAAGGAAAATATAAGGAATAATGCCTAATTTTAACTTTCTTAAGAAGCATTTTCCTAACAATATTTTTATCTAGTAAATAATTAAAAATTGATGATAATTGCAATATTTGGATAAACTAGGGTACACATAAAAAACCCTAACTATCTATTCTTTTTTCACCTTAAACTAGTGATAGGATTTCTTTTAGTTTTAAAACCCAAATAAAATATTTGTGTATCAAAAGGACAAAATCAGTGGTGAGACTTGTAACACCCCGTAGGCCTCCGACGTGTTATCATTAATAATATCAGTTTAGCGCTTAAAATATGATTTTAAAACCTCAACGGAAGCACATAATCGTTTTCTTGATTCATTATGTACGGAATAAACATAACTCATAGAATACACACACACAAAGTCTATATTTCACACCCTTGTTGATCCAGTTGCTTTTCATATCATACATCATAAAGACAGATAACTTGAACATACAGGTAGATAACCAATTATACAACAAAAATACTCAGGGAAGAGTCTCATATATATATATATATATATATATATATCATAAATAGTTCTGTACAATATATATACATCACAGTCCACACCACATCGTGGTGATACAAAAGAATATCCGCCCTCATCGAGGGTATACAAAACTATACATGTATCAGGTGTACACCTACACCATCCCTTATCAAGGGTACAAAATATAATCAAAACAAATCTGAGCCTTCAAGCTCCATCTGCTGCTTCTCAGTCAAGTAGAAACGTCTCTACTCGGGCCTCCTGCCCTGAGACTACTCTCTTCGTCCAGAAGAGTCACCTGAAATCATAAATCCCCACACGGGGTGAGATAACATATCTCAGTAAGATCAGGGTCCTTGGGAAATCATTCCCACCCTGGCTCACAAATCACAATACACACATCAGGCAAACATATCAAAACATGGCCCTCTGGCCCTCAAATCAACATGGAGCAGCTATCTGCTCTATTCTTGCGGCATAGCATCCCTCAATGCATAGTGGAGAACCCTCAACGCATGATTTCATGGCAGAGAACCCTCAATGCCCGGCGGAGAACCCTCAACGCCTAAATACAGGGCAGAGAACCCTCAATGCCTGTATTTATCTATTGGCCAACAGATCTATCACAATCACAGTATACATTCATCCAACATAGATACACTCATATCATCATAAGAAATGTCACAGCCAATGCATGCATCATGAATCATGACCACCTCTCCCCCGGAGTGTGGTGTGCAACCAAATGAGATTTCATCCACAAGAACACTGAACTTACCTAGCAAGGTATCACTCTGTAGTTCCTTCCCAGGTCTGTGGCTCCCGCCACCAACAATCTCAATATCACGCCCTAATCAAGGCATATGCTAATATCAAAACCAGTCCACAGACATTCAAACATAGAATATAGCATAACAGAAATTCCCCTATCCTAGGGTTCAATCAAACTTAGCCCACACCAGGTTGTACACAGACCATACAAGGTCTATCAAGCTGAATACCAAGCATCTGAGTCATATCAGACTCAATGCAAACATAAGCATGGCATAGTCCCTCATCAGCCTCATTATACAAAATACCACTGGAATGGTCCAAGCCTCGCTCAAGGCACCATTCCATTAGCCACACAGGCTTATAACAGGCATAATCAAGGCTCTGGAATGGCCTCAATTCCACAAATGATTTATCACAAAGGCCTCACATACAGGTCACAGAGCCAAATTTCAAAGTTATCTAAATCAGAAACTGAAAGCTAATCCTTCATCTATTCATCGCTCTCTACAAATTTCTCTACAGGACCCTGGGCTAATTCTAGCCCCAGCTTATATGGGTCACTATTCATCGAAACCCCCAGAATCAAAATCAAATGGAGAAACTTGAGTCTCTTACCTCAGTGACGACTCAGAAGACCTCAGGACAGCCTCCTCGAGCTTTAGTGTCCTTCTCAAGCCATGGGTCCTCGCCAAGACTCAAGTTCTCTGAGTTTTCCTCTTGAGAAATCAAACTCTCACTCACAAGACGTTTTAAGAGAAAGGATGAAGGATTGAAGCTTTCTAAGTGTTTCTCTCACAATCAAAGGTCACAAGGAGGTGTTTAGGTCATCAAACAAGGTCCTAGGAAGCTTGGAGCATGCATCAATGGAGGTTGGGGTTGTGGGGAAAGAGAAACCATGATTTTTGGGCCAAAATTTCGTAAAATGACCTTTAAATACTGGTTCTGCCGACGTTCCCGCGCTAATCGCGCTATATGGCGCTATTCGCGCCAAATTAGCGCAACTAAAAGCTTCCTGGACATTTATGGCGCTAATCGCGCCACTACAGCGCTAACCGCGTCAACTGGGCGCGTCTGTGGCGCTAATTGCGCCAAAATGACGCTATCCGTGCCATTAGGCCGCAAGAAATGGCCTTCTAGTGCAATATCACGCTACTGGCGCCATATCCCACGCTACTGGCGCCGCATCCCATGCTAACCGCGTCGTTCCCACGCCGTTAGCATGGGATTTTTTTTTTTTTTAAAAAAACCAGGTTATTATAAGACTAATATCTTATCTTATTAATTTGAAACTTAAATTAGTAAAAAAAAGTTATACAACTACTAACCCTGTCAAAAGTTTATTATGAGTGGATATTATTAGGACATGAACACTTGGTAAAAGTTTTTATTATCAAACAAGCTTAACTGATGACAAGGATTTAAAATACATTATCATTTCAATCCTTTATTTAAAAAACTTAATTTATTAAAAATAAATACGTCAATACACATTTTTTTCCTTCTAAATGTTTCCCTTTCTTTGTCACCGAATACATGAACTTTGCATATTATAACCTTCTTTCTTTTCTATCTTTTTTGTTTGTATCCATATTTTTGGCACATTAATTACTTTCAACTGCAAAGGAAGTTAATAGAATTTTCTTGTAGTTGTAAATATTAGATTAGATAAAGAAGGGACCAAGTTAGTTCCTACAGTTAAAAAGTCCATCAGTTTGATAAGTTTTAAGTAGATAGTCAACAAACTTTGTAGTTACAAATACAGTCAAATGTTATACTAGGAATACAATTGTAAAACACAAATTGAATAACTATATGACAAAGGCCATGATAAATAGACACAACAAGGAATCACTTATTAGTTTGAACCATTACAAATAAACAAAAAGGTTATATAGTAACTAATATTATAAAATATTTTAAGTTAAAATATGTTTTTTGTCTTCATAAATGTTAAAATGTTCAGAATTCGTCCCTATAAAATTTTTAGTATATTTTTCATCTTCACAGAATTGAAATGTGACATTTTTTGCCCCAAGCGCATATTCAAGTAAATATGAACTTATGATGATGGTCTTTTATATCAGTTATATGTGACATTCTTTTGTACTTCAATTAAACATATAACTGATATAAATGTGACATTTTTTACATTGATTATGCATATAATCGACGAGAAAAAGCAATGCACATAGGTACGGATGTTCGAACCTTACTCTGAGCAAAAAATAACACATTTCAATTTTACGAGGACAAAAAAAATATTAATTTTTTTAGAATGGGGTGGACAACTTCTGATCATCTCTTGCAACCTTTCTCAGGCTTTAGGTAAACTCTCTAGGAAATGATGACTAACACCTCATTAATTGTTCCATTATTAGTCAAGTTGACTCATTCTCCAAATCAAGCTACACACTATTCAAATTGTTTCATCCTAGTCATTTAACCATTTTATCCTATTTCAACCATGTTAGTCGCATCAATCGACTTCCTTATCCTAGCCATAGTCAATCAGCAATTATTGCTCTAACTGCTAACTTTTTAGGTTTTAACACATATGTACAAAGAAGGTCACTGACTAAATGTACTAATGAAGAATATATCATATGATTTTAATGTTGTGAGAAGGAAGAAAATGAGACAAAAAAGGAAGAAATTATAAAGAGAGATTTCATGATAAATAACATTTTTTATTGAAGAATTAGTCTTTAAATTACCTTAAATAACAAGGGATTCATGTAACTGATTTCATATAGTAAAATTCGACTTTTGTTATTATTAATGTTAAAGAGTATGTTGAAAGATATATACTAAAGAGTATGTCATCTTACTTTTATTGCATGCAAACCAACACGAATAAGAGTGAAAGGACAAAAAGATTATTTTTTTTACATAGTGAACAATGTAGGTGTAAGTGGTCAAGGTTGTATTAAGTTTTATCTATTTTTCAATCCAATTCAATTAAACTTAACTGGATTGAATTGAATTCGATTTGTTTTTCATATTTTGTCAACCTATTCCAACTTTAATTGAATTGGATTGGTAATTGGATTTGGTCATTAAAAAAGTTATCACCTCTTTAAGTCTTCAAAAAAATTAAAAAATCCTCAAACTAAAAAATAGTAAGGATTTTTTGTTTTTGCATAATAGTAGGAATATTTTTAAAAATTAGTATTAATAAAAAATTGTAATAAAAAACATAAATATATACTCACATAATCATTCATAAGATAATGTATTACCTTAAAATAAACAAAAAGAAAGATAAACTACAAAATAATGTCTTACCTTGAGAATAAGATGTGTTTAGTTTAAGATTTATATATTAGTAATTTAATTGTATGTGGATTGAGTTAGGTTTTGCTCAGATCTAAAATTTCAAAGTCTTCACTCAATTCAATTTTAAATTCATCAAACTAAAACTAATTCAATTTAATAATAATCAGATTTAACCCATAAAAATTTAATTGTTATATTGAATCGATGAATTTACTATTTAAGTCTGAAATGCATATACCTTAGTGAACAACTGTCTTATCTATATATTTATAAAAATTATCCAGCTTACTGCTATGTGTCAGCTGATGAACAGTCTATTTTTTTTTTTTAAATTACCTCTCCTTTTTACTTTATTTTTCTCAATTTGATTTTCTGAAAAATCATGGAAGGCATGTACCCGCACCTGGTACTTATAAAAGTAGTCTTTATTTCATCAATCACGCTAAAATATCCAATGATATCTTTTTTGGCACGTTATCCACGATACTTTTCTAGGTATACCAATTTGCTGGATTAGACGGCAGCGTGAGCACGAAAGAAAGTTGCCCAAATTGGTTGGTAGATAATACCATAAGTTGTTAAAACTCCACCGAACCGATGGGTCTAATTGAGAAATGGTGTGATAATTAGCTAATTTATTCAAACATGAAGACTAGACTTAAAACTGGTTTATGGTTAGATAAATTAGGTATAGGCTCATATATTTTATAAGAAAAAAGAAAAGTATAATAGGCCCATATAGAATTGTATAAATACATAAACTTTTATGTTTTTAGATTTCTCTTATTTTTAAATTTTTGCAATGTTTTAGAGAGAAAACGAATATGAAATAAAAGAATAATGAAAGTTTGAAATTAATGTAAAGAGCGAGGGTGTACGCAGGTCAGTTTGGATTATGTTTGATTAAATTCATGACTCAATCCAATTAAATTTAAACAAGTTGTTTGAGCCGATTTTCCAAGAAAAAATTTAAAAACTCAATTCCAACCAATTCGTTTGTAAACGATTTGGGTTAAGTTGTGTCAACACATCAAAACATTTAAATTTGTTTGTTATTTTTTATAAGCTAATTTTTTTTATTAAATACAATATCAAATACATCACTTATAATTGTTACATGTAGTCAAAAAGTGAAAAAAAAATCAAGGGAATAATTGCATTATCATCATCATCATCACATATACTAACATACTATATTAAACATAGCTTAAAAATTGAAATATAATAAACAAGCACCACACCCACAAAGCAAGAAAAAAAATTCAAAAACTAAAACTATTATAGTATAGTTTGACAATTCTAATGTTCTCAAATGGTCAAATGAGTAGTATCAACTGAAATTTCAATTAAATTTAAAATATTTTAAAATAAATTAAAAAGTAAAATAGATGTTCTACAACTAGCTTTGCTGCAATAGATTTGAACCACAAAACTTGAAGCATAATAGCAATCATTTTTTAAAATTTTAAAATATATTATATTTGTTATATATAAAAATAAATAATAATAATAATTTAATACAAATTAAATGGTCAATGAGTTGGATAAGAAAGTCAACGGTTCAGATATTAAAACTCATAACTCAATCTAAAACTCAATGGGTTTGAATGGATTAGGTCGATTTTGACCCAAATATAAAAAAATACTCAACTCAAACTATTTGGATTGTTTTGAATCAATTCGGGTTTGCGAATAATCTATACCATGAACATCCCTAAAAGTGAGGAGTTAAATTAGAAGTTGATACCATAATGAGGTTTCTCTAATCTTTAGAAGAAACAAAGAAAGTGAAATAAAGAATAAAATAAAATATAGTTTGAAACTGATGTTTAAATATTGAATAAATTGAGCATTATTTTGAGAAACTAATAGATATTATGAAGAATATAAATGCTAACTCTCATTAATTTGAGAAATTTAATCAACTTACATGTTGAAATGAACTTCTCTTGCCCTTACGAGTAGAAACTGAGGAATTGGATTAGAAATTAACACTCATGATAATAAAACGGAAATAAATTTATGAGAGAAGTTATGAAAATAGTTTATTTTACTCTACATTTCAACAACGGTGGACCATTTTACATATGGTTTTTTTCTTTATATGTTTGTTCTTTTTCAAATCTGAAACCCTTTGATCCAAATAGAGTCTCAACTTCAATTTAAAAATCAATAGTTAAAAAAAGTTTTACCAATAATTAATCCAAAATAGTGTTGGTTGACATGAAACGTCCAATGTGTTTGTGAATTTGTCATGGCAGCATCAACATGCCACTTAATCACTTAATTTTATATATGGAAATAGAAATAACTAGACAGTCAGAATAAATTGTAAATATATTTATGAACTAAATTGATTATTTTCGTAATATAAAAACTAAATTGTCAGCGCTTACAAAATACATGAACTAAGTGAGCATTTATCCTAAAATCTAATACTTTCTCTGTTCTTAATTATAATACATAATAGACTAAATTAAGCTTACCAAAAAAATTAGTTAATTTATATATTAGCCTTAAATTTGTCTTTAACTATAATATATTTTTTAATTTGTCTTTAACATTAACGAGAAATTATTTATCTTTTTTAATTTTCATATGAAAGAGAAAATGACAAATCAAAATAACATTTAACTATTAAAGTAATTAAGAATATTTTAATAAAAATAATTAATGAAGAAAGAAATGAAATAAAGTTTTATAATAAAAGATAAAATAATTTATTCATATGTCTTGTCAATAAGCACAGAGCACCGGTACGTATGTGAAATATTATGAAGTACTGTAGTTGAAGAGCCGTTATCCCGTGCGAAAGTCATTCTCTAGTATTGGTAAGTAGTGACACAAGGGGGCTAATTAGTCATTTGCCATCAATGTGGGAAAGTGTTGTCAATTACCGTCACGTTCACCAATCACGTGTTTTCATTTCATTTTCACTTTCATTTTCACGCTTCACATGTCACAACATTCTCTCGGAATAGTTGCTTGAGAAATTAATTTATTTTTTATTTATGAATAACGATTGATTAGAGAAGCTAATGAATTTTCAGGATCTAAATCAATTGACTAAACAGGATAGTGACTTATTATAATTTTTGTAACACTATCTTCTATTCCTATCTATCAAGCAAAAGAAGATAATCAATTTGGGGACGTCTGTGCTGATGATATGTGTAGTTTTCATTGAGCTCCTTTAAATCGGTTTCCCTAGATGAGTGATGTTGTCTCATTGCCTTTCCTACGTGGATACTAATATTAGGCCATTGCCTCCCACTCACTTCTTTCACTAATGTAATTGACTACTGACCCATTTCAGTCACGGTGGGTTGAGGTCAGAGAGTCCCCAAGGAACAGAAACAGGAACAATGGTATTTACAATGGAATGAAGAGTTTGTCCTTCAAGAAATTTCGCCACTACAAAGATATTATATTGATGCCACAAGTATCGCTTTTGGCTTTATACTAGAAAAGCAAAATTTAAAGAAAGAAAAAGCAATACCATTACCAATAGCATCCCGAGGTGAATAGCCTTCATTTTATGAACATTATTCTCACTCTCACCATACCATCAAAAAAATTTCCTTTTGAGATCTGCCCTTTTTTTCCTTCTTCACAGTTTTTATCTGATTTCCAAAATCTACGATGGTCTTACACTACTCCTGATTAAAAAGTTGATTTTTTTTCTCTTTCTGGGTACATGTAAAGTTAATGTTTTTATTCTCAAATTGAACTGTTTTCTGGACCATTTTGCTGCTGAATATAGATGTCAGCTACTAAACTGTGAATCAAACTTCAGGTACATTCATCTCTTTGATTAAAGTCCTATATTATTCACATGTTATTTCCCCTCGCAATCTGATACTTTTTTGCTTTAATGGGAGGGGCTTTATTGCTTTATTCTTTCCCATCATGGTTGTGTTTGAGATTCACTTTGCAACGTTGTGCCTGTGTTTCTCTTTTGGGTTACTTTGCCTAGAACTAGCTTAAAATGCGTAATAAGGTCTTGATTGTGAAGTCCAGTTTATGCTTAATGTTTTAAAAGTCAGTTTTGGGGATGAATGTTTAACTTTTTATCCCCCCCCTTCTTTTCTAATTCCCTTAGAATGTTGCCTTACTTGTTGGTTTAGCAGTGTGATCGATAATAGCTTTCCAAAGGGAAACTACAACCATGGTTGGAGTTTGGCTTGTGGTGTTGATGTTTCTCTCCAAAGGTTTATCTTCAACTGGGGTTGTACCAGATAATTTTACCATACCTTCTTTTGTAAATATTGGGGTTCTCTATTCTTTCAATACTAGTGTTGGTAGAATGGTGAAAACTGCTGTACAAGCTGCGGTTGATGATGTAAATTCTGATCCATCTATTCTTGCTAACACTAAGTTGAAGGCCTCACTGCAAGAAGATACTAAATACAGAGGTTTTCTGAGCATTGCCGAGTGTATGTCCTTCACAATATTCCCATCCTTTTTGTGTGTTAAAACTTTAAAAGAATCTTTTTCTATTAGACAAGTTACTAAGTTTTGGCAGATTATAACTCGTTTTACATAAATTATGTGTAATAGCCTTGCAGCTCATGGCGACACAAACTGTGGCTATAATCGGTCCCCAGACCTCTACAACAGCTCATGTCATATCTCATATAGCGAATGAGCTCCAAGTTCCTCTGCTATCATTTACAGCCACTGACCCTACTCTTTCTTCGCTTCAATTCCCATTCTTTATTAGAACTGCTTTTAGTGACATTTATGAAATGACTGCAATAGCAGACTTTGTTAACTACTTTGGATGGAGAGAGGTTATTGCAGTTTATGGTGATGATGACCATGGGAGGAATGGAATAGGTGCATTAGGGGATAAGCTTGCCGAGAGACGTTGCAAGATCTCATTTAAAGCACCTATGACTCCTGAGACAACTAGGGAGGAGATTACGGATGTACTTGTTCAGGTGGCCTTGGAAGAATCCAGGGTTATAGTTCTCCACACAAGTACTGCTTGGGGCCCAAAAGTGTTAAGTGTGGCAAAGTCTCTAGGAATGATGGAAAACGGCTATGTCTGGATAACAACTACTTTTCTGTCTACTTGGCTGGATATAGGTAGTCCCCTATCTTTGGATGCAACAGATGACATGCAAGGAGTTATTACACTACGTATGTATATACCAGATTCAGAGCGCAAAAGATGGTTTTTTTCTAGGTGGAAAAACTTGACTACTGGAAAGACTACTAATGGTTCCCAGGGTTTGAGTACTTATGGTATCTTTGCATATGATACTGTTTACGCTCTTGCTCATGCTCTTGATGCATTTTTCAAACAAGGGAACCGAATTACATTTTCACGTGATCCAAAGTTATCTCAACTACGTGGAGACAACATGCATCTTGATGCTGTGAAAATATTCAATGAAGGAAAGCTGTTGCGTAAATATATTTATGAGGTTAACATGAGTGGTGTATCAGGTCTATTCAAGTATACATCTGATGGAAACCTTGTTAATCCTGCTTATGAAATCATCAATGTGATTGGAACAGGGACTCGGAGGGTTGGTTATTGGTCAAATTACACTGGATTATCAATTGTTCCTCCAGAAGCACTTTATTCAAAACCACCTAATAGATCCAGTGCAAGCCAAAAGCTACTCCCTGTGCTTTGGCCAGGAGAAACAACCCACAAGCCCCGTGGTTGGGTTTTTCCAAACAATGGAAGGATGTTAAAAATTGGAGTTCCAAAAAGGGTTAGTTACCGAGAATTTGTCTCTCAAGTACAAGGCGCTGACATGTTCAAGGGATTTTGCATTGATGTATTTCTTTCTGCAGTGAACTTGTTGCCCTATGCTGTACCCTATAAATTTATTTCATATGGGGATGGTGACAGCAATCCTAGTAACACTGAGCTTGTCCGTCTTATCACAGCGGGTGTGAGTATCATTCCAATTATTTTTGTAGAGCTTGGATGTTTTATGGTACTTTCTGAGACCAGTTTTTTTTTTTTCTTTCCATACAGGTCTTTGATGCTGCAGTAGGGGACATTACAATTACTACAGAAAGAACAAAGATGGTGGATTTCACTCAGCCATACATTGAGTCTGGTCTAGTGGTAGTTGCATCAGTTAAGAAGACAGATTCCAATGCTTGGGCATTTTTGACGCCATTTACACCAATGATGTGGACTGTCACAGCTGTCTTTTTTCTACTAGTGGGAGCTGTTGTTTGGATTTTAGAGCATAGGCTGAATGATGATTTTAGGGGACCTCCCAAACAACAAATGGTCACAATTTTGTGGTAAGGAAATCTGGTGATTCTCTCTCTCCTCCCTTTCTCAAGCTCACTATATTGAGTCTACCCATGTTGGTGATACATACAGTAATCATATCAACCAACGTTAGGGTTTTCACTCTGGATCACTTAGCTCTCGATATGTTTGTAACTTCTATTTGTTTTCTTTGACAGGTTTAGTTTTTCAACCATGTTCTTTGCTCACAGTAAGTACCATTTCTTTGTCTTCTGTGACATGTATGGTTCATGTATAAGTGGTGGCTATTTTGAGTTTATCAACTTGCTCTTTTCTGTACTATGTAGGGGAAAATACAGTGAGCACTCTTGGTCGCTTTGTGCTGCTTATATGGTTATTTGTAGTTCTAATAATTAACTCAAGTTACACTGCAAGTTTGACATCAATCCTCACAGTGCAACAACTTTCTTCACCTGTTAAAGGCATTGAAAGTTTAATAAGTAGCAAAGAGCCTATTGGCTACTTGCAGGGTTCATTTACTCGAACTTATTTAATTGACGAAATTGGTATTGATGAATCCAGATTAGTTCCTCTGAAAACACCTGAAGAAACTACAGAAGCACTTAAGAAAGGTCCCCAGAAGGGTGGTGTTGCTGCATATGTTGACGAGCGTGCTTACATAGAGCTCTTTCTTTCAAGCCGATGTGATTATAGCATTGTAGGTCAAGAGTTTACCAGAAATGGTTGGGGATTTGTAAGTATCTTCTTTCCATTGGTCCTAATATTCTTTAGTTTTTTTGTCTTTAAATGTAATTTGGAACCTCACATTCTTTTCTCTTTTCTATTTTCATTTTCCTAAAGAAAGTGTAGATACATTTTCTCTTGACTGTTCTAATTGAAACTTCAATCTGCCATTAACATTGTCCACTACAGTAATACTCAGTCAAACATAAAGCACTGGGGAAAGGGGGGATTGAATGATTTATCTATACTAAATCCAGAGAAAATTAAACTTCCAAATCATAACGTACAAGCTTTTTCCTAACTCTATTAAATAGACTCCATTTTTGTGGTCTAACTGAAATGCTTCACAACCACAAAATAATACTTGCACATATAAGTTTAGTTATATCATCATACATGTAGCAAATTTTCAATGTTTTCTCCAGATTCTTTCTTCCATGTTTTATGTTACTCAGCAACTTTCCTAAGTCAACTCAAGAATTTAAGTGAACATGTTTTGATCTGTGTATAATTATTTGAAGCCTGTAACCATGCAACAATAAAGGGTAAGCATTAGGGGGGAAAGTAATGGAGCCTTTACTTGATTTTTCTTGCCGGAGCATGTTCTTTTGCCTATCAACTACCAAGCTAAACTTGTTATTCTAAAACAGAAAAAAAAGTTGACAGGATGTTACCTTCTCTGCATTTTTAAGTTTGTTAGCACATAATCTAGCTCAAGGTTAATATACCATGCTTAACTGTTGGTACTGTAAGTTATCAAATTCCAGCTCTTGACACTTGAAGTTGTACCTGATCAAGATAGTGAAAATGAAGTTGATAATGAAGTTGTAAGTAGTGGAAATCAATTGGTAGGTTGTATTTCACTATTTCTTGTCCTTTTCATTTTTCTTCAGGCCTTTCCGCGAGACTCGCCATTAGCAGTTGACCTTTCAACTGCAATATTGGAGTTGGCAGAGAATGGAGACTTGCAAAGGATCCATGACAAATGGCTTTTGAGCAGTGCTTGCCTATCACAAGGTGCAAAGCTTGAAGTGGACAGACTCAACTTGAGAAGCTTTTGGGGCCTCTATCTGGTGTGTGGATTAGCATGTCTGCTTGCTCTCCTCATATATTGTATTCAGACCATGAGGCAGTACTCCAAGCACGGCCCCGAGGAGCTTGAGTCTTCTGGCCATGGCTCAGGATCTTCGCATCTGCGCAGATTCCTTACGTTCGTAGATGAAAAGGAAGAGATAGTTAAGAGCCGCTCCAAGAGAAAGAAAATGGAGGGGATATCATACAGAAGCACAAGTGAGGCTGGATCATCCATCATCTTCAACAATGCATATTCTCAGGCATCATTAAACAGAATTGATTCAGTTAATGAAATCTAACTGTTGCATATTTATTTGCTCCTCGTAATTGTGTATCCTCTTGTACTAACTACTTGTGCATCACCCTTCATTCTTCATTCCCTACTGTAACTGTTGGCTTCCTACAACATTTTCTTTTTCTTTTTAAGTACATATAATTGTAAGATATATGAACTTGTAGCGGATTGTGATCTAAGTGTGGGGACAAGGTGGCTTTGCAATTTTTGTTCATACTTATGGTTTGTGTAGGATACATTATTGAATGAAATGATCTAATTGTAATTTTTGATGTCCTGAACGAGTAAATTTAATGATTTTAGTTCCTGTTGGTAGTTGTCTTTTAATTTCGTTAACTTATGCTATTGTAACACTGCTACAATTTTTTCTAGTGAATCAAGGGTTGAATACCTGTTGGGATAGTTGTCTACATATAATGTCTGACTGTTTTGTACGTATTGCCTTTGAAGGATACATGTGGGAAATCACAACTTTTCTGGTAGTGTAAAACCATAAAAAATATTCTAATGATTGTCAAACTACAAAAAATTCTCTATTGTTAGAAATTTCTGGCAGTTTAACGCTAGAAAAATTTTGTATTCTTAATAACAAACTTTGTCTAGGGACTAAACCTTGTCATTCTTTCGTACAGGATCAAAATAGTGAAGTGCAAACAAGTAGAGATTAAATTAATAAATAAACCATTACAATTGCCAAAAAAAATTCTAAAAATTTTACTCCACCAGAAATATTTTCTAGCAGTATTACCAATACTATAGTAATTTTGTTAATAATGACCAGTGACCAAAATGCATTAAACTTCCTCATGTAGAAATGAAAATTTACAAATTATTGCTTAGGTTAAAACAATAAAGTACAGATAAATACAGATTAAATTAGTAATTAAATCATTACAATTTTACAATTCACAGCCTTTTTTATTATTATTTGTTCTATTACACAATTCAATTATATCCAACTTATAAGCGTATATAATCAAATCAAAATGATCGTTACACTACTACAACGTCGGTCTTCTACAACGGTTATTTGAGGCCTTCTACATCGGTTGCGTAACCATCGTCGTATCCTATGTCGTAGAAAATGCTACTTTTCAATGACGATTATATAACCGTCTTTGTTTGTCCCATTTTAAGACGGTTGTTCTGAACAACCGTTTTATTAAAAAAATTACAAAATTTGAAAAATTAGGCATTCAAAGATAGTTCTTAAGGACAACCGTCTTAAAAAGCTATATATGAAGACGGTTTTCTGTACAGCTGTCTTAAAAAGCTATATAAGAAGACGATTTTCTTTCCAACCGTCTTAAAAAATTGTATAAGAAGATGGTTTTATGTATAACCGTCTTTGTTTTGACCATTTTAATAAGGTTGTTATAGACAACTGTAGTAGTTTTATTAAATTTTTTTAAAAAAAAATTAGGGATTCCAAGACGGTTCTTCAAAACAACCGTCTTAAAAAACTATATACGAAGACGATTATTTGTTCAACCGTCTTAAAAAGCTATATACGAAGACGATTTTCTGTTTAAACCTCTTAGAAAGTTAGATACGAAGACGGTTTTTCTGTATGACTGTCTTTGAAAGTCATAAACGAAGACGTTTTTTCGCTTAACCGTCTTAGAAAGTTAGTTATGAAGAGGGTTATTATGGAAGATTGTCTTCGAAAGTGGAAACACAGGACGGTTATTGTAACAACTGTCTTAGAATTTCCTGCTTTATCAATATTTTGAAGATGGTTATACCATTAATTTAAACCGTCGTTGTTATCAAATTGTTTTTAAAACAGTATTATTTTTAATTCTATAATAATTATTAATTATTAATAAATATTTGTTATGGATTTAATTTATTACTTATAAATTATATTTTTCTTACACACTTAAAATTAATATACAAGTAAAATGATAGAAAGAACAAAAAGAAATATAATGACATAAATCCTGTTCCAATGTGAAAAAATATAATTTAATAACCATAACAATGTAAAAATGTATGTTCTAATGTGGAAATACAATAAAAAAAAGATACATGCATGACATAAAATGCCCATAACAAGTATGGAAACCATCATAATGAATTCATGTTTCCTATAATCAAAATGAGGACATGAACCTATTTTCTTAAATATGTAGTAAAATCTAGAACCAATATTTCTCCTGTTCATAACAATCAAAACCGTGTGGTTTACTAGTCTCTCTAGAGCTTCCTTCATCCACCAGTGTTGACAAACTTCCGTTGCTTCAGAAACGGTCATCTACACCCACAAAAAATGAAAATTTGAAACACTATCTTAGTCATCATTTGGAAGAAAGAACAAAAAGAAATATTGAAACACTATGCTCAATATTCCATGGTTTTTAGTTACCTACCCATATTCAGTGACAAACATTCTGTTCTGGCCAGAACTCCAATTGCTCTTCAACAAGTATAGGGAACATGTAGCCTTCATCAAATGTATCATGGGTCTTGCTCTTGAAACTCCACTTACCCAATTTACCCTGCGCACACCAAATTTGATAGATAGAATCAGCATTTCATTTCAACTTAAACTTGTTTTAGTGGCCAACGGTTTATAATTTGAATAAACAGTATAAAAACTATTATGAAAATAATTATTTCTGGTTCCTTTTTACTTATTTCATTGACTAATGTTTTGGTGTGTGGTTACCTTAGGAAATAGCATCCCTTTGCCTTTTTGAGAAGTAATAACTAAAACTTGTAATTCTATATCTGTATGGTATGCATGTACACATGTGCCCACCAAATTGAAAGAAATAAAATGTTCAGTCACAAATTGAAATGAAACTCAATACAGAAACAAATTTTAAACTACCAAACATGGTTATATCAACCTTTTGTACTATTTGGACCTCAATTTTAACTATAGTCTGATACAAGTAATGATACCGCAATAAAAAAGCGGTTTACTAAATGAAAAGAAAATTTTAAGTAAAATCGTATCTTCTATCATGTCACGAGTTCCTTGGTGTAATGCCTCATTTAAATTGGCTACTAAATCCAAAAAAAATTAATCATTCAATTGTGTCACATAATCACATCTAAGATCATCAGCTGAAAGTATTAAAAAAAAACCCATCAAACCCCTAATACTCAGCTTGAATTATCCCTAAATCGACAATTCCCACGAAACACCAAACTCTACATGTGACCTTTATGCACCCAAACAACCACCAAACAACCCTTGGAATTGATCGGGATGAGTAATTTATACAAGGGTCAAAACATGATATGCTCAACTGTCAACAGATACATATAATATAATACATAAAGATAAAAGTCAAACACTTTCAATGACAGCCTCAACGTAAGATTATAATTAAATCCTCTTACTAGTCGAAAAATATCATCAAAAAAGTACCAGAAAGAAACATACTTTAAGAGCCATGTCATCAATTCCTTTAGTTGTGAGAATAACATTAGCTCCAGCCTTCAACAATTTTTCAATATGTTCCTTAGTCATACCAGCCTCTCTACAATTAGAAAAAATGGCCATTTGTCAAAATGTATTATCTATAATACTTTATCTTGCAAGATGATATGGATGGAGAATTGTTCCAACCCAAGCAAAAGCAAATTCCCACAATGAAACTTAACATAAGCTGGCTTACACAATTAGAACAATAGTCTTTATAAGAACTACAAAAATCAATAACCATAATATTTTCAGTATTTAACTTAATGGAGCTTTGGATTGATTTCATTCCTATCATCCAAAAGTTTTCTATTTATGCCTATGTTATACAGCTTATTTTGAATAAGATAATAAATTTATTTTCATTATATTTAAGGAAAATGAATCCTGGAAGGTTGGGTATAATAGTAATATAGTAGGCATATGATCATAGTGCCATTCAAGATTTCAAGTCATTCCACCTCCTTTTTTTTATATGTTCAGTCACATATATGTTTAAGTATTCTGCCTACAACGACCTCAATGAGACATACACACTATGGTAGTTTAACATCAATTTTCAGAACAAGTCAATTAATTAGTTTCTATCGACACAATTGTTAAACATACAAACATAAACATAAATTTTATAAGAATATTTAATGCCACAAATCAATTAAAATGAGATACTACCTATTGACAATACTCCAATTTTGTCAAGGTCAACAATTTTTGAATGAAAATAACACATACATCAGCTGCTTTTTTTGTTAGGCACCCACTTGTTGAGCTCAGAAACTCATGATATGCCGCAACAATGCTGTTATAACCTTCTTTGCTGTTACACCTAGAATTGGTGTGACAAGTTATAATGTTAACAAAGTATGGAGATACAAATAATAAAAAAGTAAAATCTTGGAAAAACAAAATTGTCACATACTTTGTGACTAGCTTTAGCCTTCCAGTCATCATCAACAGTAGCAGCATACCAATACAAGCAACAAAACAACTAACTCCTTTTTACCTTTACATTCACTGATTGTGGGTCCAGTATCAGTAACATAGTATGTGACACCAAAAATTAGCGGTAGAAAAACAGGCAATTCTGCTTGAAGGCATATGAACAACTGCCCTGACTTCAGCTGCAGTTTTATCAACTTTAATTCATATAGGTCAGCAAACAACCAAAAAAGGAAAAATAATAGCAGATATCAATAAATGTAGAAGCCCACCTGCTTCATTCTTTTGATCATCAGACAAGCTTAAACAACAATAGTTGTAACCTGTCACATACTAAACCATTTTAGAGATCAAAACACCAATATTGTCATTGGGAAAACTGTGTGATGATTGGATGATCAATGGTCAGAGGCATGGGTTTTTGGCCCAATAAATAAACCTAAAGAGTCTGTTACCTCATAGGATGATGAATGCTTCCTCCAATGTGTTGTCTTTGGATATTAGGGATGTTGTTGTACTTCAACTACCTCAAAGTCGCCACATTTTCCTCACACAATACAATGCTATGTTTCACATCATAAATCCTTTGTTATTTACTGTACAGCAAGACATCAAGTTACAATTAAATTAATGTACACAAATTCAATGCAGAATAACAAATAAATGGTTTTGGATTCAATCTTGAATTCTGATTCTTTTGAAATAAAAAGGAGCAACGTATATATTACAGAGTCTAGACCATCAAATGCAGATTACAAGCAATCCTATAATACCATGAGAGCTGCTTGTTGGTTAATGTATCACTCACCCTCTGGACCTTTACCTAACAAAGTCATCAGAAAATCTTAGTAGTTCCCTGAGGTATCCCCAATAACATCATCCTCAACACTTGTCTTGTACACATTAGCATATTCAAATATGACTTTCAACAGGTCGACTTCAGCTCGAGTTACAAAAGCTCTGTTGAGGGAATCTTCATCGATTCCAAACCCAAGAATAAAATCTCTTACAACCTGTTAGGTGGATAAAAGCCAAGAAAAATGAGATTGAACTTAATAGCTGCATTTGAGTATTTTCATAATAGATTGTACAGTTATATTAAATAATAAAATTCATGTCAAAATTTGATATCGGATAACTATTTTCAAGGATAAGAAACAATGACATTGTATATATCTAAAGGAACAAATACATGTTTGCTTGAGGATATGGAAATACTATATACTACCCCAGAAACAATAGCGAAAAGAAAAATTAAGAGAAACTATACAATCATGTTTCTGGCAATACAAAAATCTTATTTCACCAATTTTCCATAGAAAAACGTTCCCTTTAGGTTGAAGAGAAAAATAAATTGTTAATATTTGCTATTCATAACATATACAACTATAGATTTACAGAGCATATAAAGGAAACTCAAACTGATATCATTCATTTTGCCAGCATTACAAAGTAAATAAAATGCCCAAGAATTTTTGACGTCACTAATTGTCTATGCAGTGAGTATTGTTCAGATTAGTGTTAAAGTTGAACTTGGATTTGAAAATTAAACACGGACAATGGATATCTAATGAACATTTAAAGATACAAAGTTTCTGTTAGTTAACATATTTCTGTAAAAGCAGATTTTAGATTAATCTTCAGAACAAAATGTACTGGATCAGTAGATTCTAATGAATTGACACCTTAGTATGATAAGGCATTACCATCTAAGTTTTCTATATAATATTGTATTGATTTAATAAGTCAGCTTCAGTAGAAGATAATTAGTAATTACCTTTGCAAAATGTTTCTCAGGGAAGTCTATACACCATAATAGCATATGTAAGAGAGATTC
This sequence comes from Glycine tomentella, assembly GCA_007407185.1. Lineage (NCBI taxonomy): Eukaryota > Viridiplantae > Streptophyta > Magnoliopsida > Fabales > Fabaceae > Glycine > Glycine tomentella. The sequence continues at coordinate 175,115 of PYAF01003577.1, forward strand.
CAAATCACCATTACCACATTTTTTTATGTCCTGTCAAGAAAATCATCCAAACTTCTTATGGATACATAAAATAATCATGTGTGTGTGGATATCTAATGTGTAAAATGTAAATGTTTAAAGTATTAATGAACAAGTATTGTCGCATCATTGTAGTAACTAAAGCGTTTTAGTTTTAGGTTAAAAAAAATTAGCTATTTTAAACAAGTGACTAGATATAAATTAGTAGCAATTTTAAATTTTACAATGTTAGTGGATTAAAATTAAAATATTCTATAATATTATCTAAAATTTTGAAGCAAAACCTGTTCCAACGTATTTCCGTAGAGGTTATTGTAGCATGCAAAAGTTTCCCATATAGGTCAGCAAACAAGCAAAAAAGGAAAAATTAAAAATGGTGTAAAAGACTTTGTCACATTGTCCTCATTACATATATTATTATGTTGTATAGTTAAATCTAAAATTGAATAAGAATATAATTAGAATATTTTATAAGAAAATTTACAATATCACCAAATAATAAATTGTCATATGATTTAAAATTGTTGACAATATAATGATCTTTATATTGAGAATATATCGAAATTAAACTTATTTAATAAATAGGCAAATTAAATCTATTTTTTTTAATTGCAAATTTCTACATTGCAAATTTCAAATTCCAAATCTATTTGTTATTGCCTAGCTAGAAAAACAAAGGAACAAAAAACCCAGCAGATTTGAATCTTTCAACAGACACAATATTAAACTAGACATAATTATTCAAACAAACATATTATGCTCAATAGTATGATTAAACAACACAATTTTTCTTCTACTATATATGTTTCTTTTTATCTTAAAACCCTTCATAAAGAAACCGTGGATCCAGAGAGAAATAGTCCCTTTACAAAGCTTAAAGCACTCCCCCAAAACAAGTCTACTTGGAGACATTCCCACCTCAACCCAAAATACTTTTCCTAAGCTTTTTGTGACAAATTTAGGACCCATAGAATAGAAGGTAGGGAGGGAGAGAGCCTCACACCCCACCCACCCAAGTTTCCCAAGCTATCAAATCCCTTCCCAAACACCAAATCCAAACACACTTAAAAAAAAAAAGAAAAACAAGAAAGAAAAAACTAAATAAAAAGGCAACAAAACTCCCCCACTCTGCCTTGTGCTTTGGAGACTGCAAGTGCAACCTTGCTTGCTGCTCTCAAAGCTGAAAAAATATTTGTTGTATTCTGCTGCATGTTAGCACCACTCACTCCCCCAAAAACACATGCTCTTCCACATCCCTATATATTCCTTCCCTCACTCTCCAAAACTTGCCACTTCAACCTTCCTATATATTCCTTCCCTCACTCTCTTATGCTTCTATCATCTTTCTGAGAGACTTGTGGACACATAAAAATGATCACCTTAACAGACTTCTACCATGTGATGACTGCAATGGTGCCACTCTATGTGGCCATGATACTAGCCTATGGCTCAGTGAATTGGCGGAAGATTTTCTCCCCTGACCAATGCTCTGGCATCAACCGTTTTGTGGCACTCTTTGCAGTGCCTCTTCTATCCTTCCACTTCATAGCCTCCAACAACCCTTATGAGATGAACCTGAGGTTCCTAGCTGCTGACACCCTTCAAAAGATCATAATACTAGTCCTCCTTGCAGTTTGGATCAACATCACCAAAAAGGGTTGCTTGGAATGGGCCATAACCTTATTCTCTCTCTCTATCCTCCCAAACACTTTGGTCATGGGCATCCCTTTGCTCAAACGAATGTATGGTGACTTCTCAGGGGGCCTCATGGTGCAAATTATGGTCCTCCAGTGCATCATTTGGTACACCTTGTTGCTCTTCTTGTTTGAGTTTAGAGGTGCCAGAATGCTCATCTCTGAGCAGTTCCCTGACACTGATGCCTCCATTGTCTGCATCCATGTGGACTCTGATGTCATGTCATTGGATGGAAGACAACCACTTGAGACTGAAGTTGAGATCAAGGAAGATGGTAAACTCCATGTCACTGTGAGGAAATCCAATGCTTCAAGATCAGACATCTTCTCTAGAAGGTCTCAGGGTCTCTCTTCCACCACTCCACACCCTTCCAACCTTACCAATGCTGAGATATACTCTTTACAATCCTCTAGGAACCCTACACCGAGACTCTAGTTTCAACCACACTGATTTCTACTCCATGATGGCTGGTGGTGGCAGGAACTCAAACTTTGGTGCCTCTGATGTTTATGGCCTTTCAGCTTCAAGAGGGCCAACTCCAAGGCCTTCTAACTATGATGAAGATGGTGGGAAGCCAAAGTTTCATTACCATGCTGCTGGTGGAACTGGACACTACCCTGCACCTAACCCTGGCATGTTCTCTCCCTCTAATGGGACCAAAAGTGTTGCTGCTAATGCTAATGCCAATGCCAAGAGGCCTAATGGGCATGCTCAGCTGAAGCCTGAGGATGGGAATAGGGACCTTCATATGTTTGTTTGGAGTTCAAGGCTTCACCAATTTCTGATGTGTTTGGTGCCCATGAGTATGGAGGTCATGATCAGAAAAAAGTCAAATTGAATGTATCTCCAGGAAAAGGTTTTGTTTGTTTTTTTTCTTTCCAAGTTGGATTTTTTCATCCACTTACGATCTATGACCTTTACTAAAATGGAATTATGATATTGTTAATGACCATATCAATCAAAATGTCAACTTGATGTTTAACAGGTGTGGCCCTATCCCATTCAACAACTTATATTTTATACATGAATCGTCAAAGTGAAAGTTAATTATGGTTTGTTATATTTAATGAAATTTTGACATCATTTTGCATTGGTCTCCAAGTACACGAAATGAAAGCGGTAAGTTTAACTCACCCCGATCAAGTATGCACTCGGAGTACAACGCAAAATATAGTAAACCGAAATGTCATTAAATTAAACAAACCATACTTTACTTTCACTTTCACAATTCACCTATAAAATATAAATTGTTGAACTGTCTAAACGGACAATTCAAGATTCAATTCAACGATTAATGCAAACTATCCACATTAAGCACTGAATTGAAGCTTGAACGGAAAACTAAGCTTGACTCACAATGCATTCAAAGGTATGACAAACCAATAACGATATCTAAACACACATGTCAAAAACATCAAAGCCTGGGAAACTCGATACATACCTGTGACTTGTGATTCAACCCTTAATGTTGAAGATTGCAATGCTGAACACGATAATAAGAACTGCATTTTTTTTTTAATTTGGAAGCTAAAACAACCTTTAAGGTGGTAATTGCGTTGCAAACTTTGACCTATAACCCAAAAAACAAACTTATGTAATACAATGTTAAACATATACATGCATCCTTCTTTATTTTTATTTTCTTACAAAGTTTGACATGGTGCTGAATTTAGATGCAAATGAGAAAACCACAAGCAAAAATGTACGAAATATTTAGGAGATTGTTTTCATTGTAGTATCGATATTTTTAATTTTTCAAAATCAACAAGTCGTGGCAACATTTATTTAAAATTGTTAAGTTGTCTGGATGTCATTGACAAACTTTTATTGTATGCCGCATGGAAACTCTTTTATAATGCACTTTTAGTTCAATAATGCAGTTCTTCCCTAACAAAGTGGGAACACCATACAAAAATGACATTGTATTCATTGCTCCAAAAGTAATCAGGAGATTCGTACCAAAACCATATGCAGTCAAAGAGGAAATTAGGTAGAATTAAAATTATAGATTTTGCAACATTGTCCAATGCGGTGAAAATGAAATTAGCTAGTGTTATTACTTGTTATTCAGTTGTTCCTACTTGTTTTATTGTCAATTCCAACTGCATCAATGCATGTTTAAGAAGCATACCACGAAGCATAGCATCAACCAAGTTGACCTTTGGACTGTAAAAAAACAAATAGAAAGTGCTACTACTCAGATATTAAACTGACCCTTCTTACACTTTAAATTTAAGATACTTTCCACCACATGCAAATGAAGTAATTTGAATGCCTACAAAATTAGATGGCAACTTTTCTGCAAAAGTCCAAACTGAGAATATGAATATGAAATGAATTTATTTACCCCACTGTTTTATTCATTGGCATAAAGTTATATAATTTTAATGCCAATCATATTATTTCCCTGTGTTTAATTATTAGTCAGAATGTCATTTTTATTAATTAGTGGTATCTTATAAGTTATATAATTTTAATGTCAGCATAATGTCAAATTGGTTGACATTAGTAACAATGGATATTGTTTTATCAGACAGAATTCAATCTAATAAGTTTACATTTGACTAAAGGAGTTCTTCCAGATGGGACTCAACTACCTATGAAAAAGTTGGAAGGAATTGACAATTGTAAGAAACAATTCAGAGTTTAAGTAAGCATTATAGGGAGTTTGGTGGGATGGTACTAGGCTTGGCAAATTCCAATTCAACACTTATTAAGCATAAAAATAGAATAAAACCTTGTTGTAACAGTTATAAATTATACTTGTACCAACTAACTGACTAATTTAGTTAAATCTAATTAACCTAACACAGTACAGTAGGATCATTTAGAAAAATGGAAATTGTGATTTAAAGCTCAGGCTCAAAATCTGACCAAAACATGGTTTCTACAATTAGCCCTCTTTTACTAGCCAAAACTTAACTTCAAAGCTGATGTTTAGATATGTTATGATAGGTATGGCAGTTTTTTTCAAATCCCACATGCTGGGTTGTACTACCATTGTTTATATGGTGCTATGATTAACAGATAGATCCCAATGAATGAGGCAAAAGGGCCTGTTCCTGGTTACCCTCAAACCATGTTATGGATCTTACACAAATGTAACATTACTGCTGTTCATGGATCCACTCACAAGTACATGAGAGGAGCACTACTTTCTATCATTAGCCCCACCTTTATAACAGATCAGTTTTGCCCAAAAATTGATCAGTTCATGAGAGCCCACCTAAGTAATTGGGGTGAGAAAGTTGTCAACTCCTTGAAGAGAAAACCAAAGAGGTTTGTAATTATTTGTGTTGTTCATCAATCGAAATTCATGAACAAAAATGGAAAAGAAACAAACTTATACTGGGGTGGGAATTTTTGCCAGCAAGCAACAGGACTGGTGGATTACTCTGCATTTGGAGTGAGGAGGTTTTTACACTAGAGAACAAGGTGGTTGGTGCTGGATTTATGTTTTTCGAAGGTGTATGGGTTGCAGATGGATCTAAGGTTGTCATAGTGAATGTATATTCACCATGTGAGACCTTGTTGAAAAGGAACCTGTGGAAAGATATCAGAAAACTGAAAAATGCATATGCGGGAGGCTTATGGTGTATTTTGGTTGATTTTAACAATATCAGAAGATCCTACGAAAGAATGGGGATCTGCTAGAGATCCCAAGATGGTGGGTTGGTGAGGGAATTTAATGATTGGATTGCAGATCTACAGATTGAAGATGTTCCTTGCGTTGGACGTAAATTCACTTGGTACAGGCCAAATGGGACTGCTAAAAGCAGACTTGATAGAGCTCTAGTATCAGCTGCATGGCTTGACAAATGGTCGGACACTACTCAGTTCATATTGGACAGAAACTTCTCCGACCATTGCCCTATCCTATTGAGATCTTCACAGGTAGATTGGGGTCCAAAGCCATTCAAGGTACTTGATTGTTGGTTTCAGGACAGATCGTTTAGGAAGGTCGTGCGTGATAGCTGGAATTCAACTCATGTTAGTGGGTGGGGGGATATGCTTTAAAAGAGAAGCTCAAAGCTTTGCAACAGAAACTGATAGCCTGGAATAAATCCCAATTTGGGGATGTCCAGCAGAAATTGAAGAATATTGAAGCAGAGCTTAATAGAATAGAGACAGAGGGTGATGACAATGTTGGTTTCAGAAGAGCTATTTGAAGAATGGACATAGAATTAAGCTTTGGTTTTGAGCTTTCAACATGCATTGAAGCCTTGAAGTTTGTTTGGTGTTAAATGTGTAAGAAAGAAGCAATTCTGGTGATCCAAGTACATTGCATTCACATCATTCATTAAGTCAATTAATTTGAGTAATAGAATTCACAAGGCTTTGATAAATTGATTAAGTTTTTGAATTTAAATCAAAGGTTTTTGGAAAAATGAATTTGTACTGATTTAATCGATTACATTAAGGAGATAATCAATTATTTTGTTCTTAGTTCATTCTGGAAAACTTTTCAAGAACAATGTAATCAATTACGTACCGGATTAATTGATTATTTGACCTTCATTTACATATAAACTGCCTTGATGAACACTTTCATCGATTACCAACAGGCAGTAATCGATTACATTGCTATACATGTTTTTAAGTCTCTCTGGAAGAATCGATTACCAAAGGGTAGTAATCGATTACATAGGCTAAACAGTAAAAGCCATCTTCCTGTCTTAATCGATTACCAAGGTTAGTAATCGATTACATCATATGTCTGTGTTTAACATGTTTGCTGCATTAATCGATTACCAAATATAGTAATCGATTACATAGTTCAATATGATTTCTAAAGCTTCCTGGTTTAATCGATTAATAGAATTCGTAATCGATTACATAGTGTATTTTAAGTTTATGAAACTTTCTATCTTAATCGATTACAAGACAGAATAATCGATTATTTTGTTTGTTGCTCATATCCAGATTTTTGTAGAACACTTTAATCGATTACAAGGTTGATTTAATCGATTACATAAGTGAAATAATCGATTATTGGACGTGTTTAATCGATTACTGACAGTTACAAAATTTAGTTATAAATAGAACCTTGACCCAACTTGTTTTGTAACTTGAGAATTTCGTATACTAAGTCAACACAAGCTTCGTAAAGGTTTCTAAAGTGTTTTTCTGAGTTTTATATGTTCTTGCATCAACATTAACACTCATGGGTTTTTGAGTGATTTCAAAAGCAAGAAGCTTCATTCAAGAGTTTAGAAAGAAGATGTTCTGAGTTTGTTTTCATCATTCAACCTGATTAGTTCATTCATGTGCATGTCATTCACTGGATCATCAGGTGGTTTCTTTCTATAACTCAGTGGTTGTAATTCTTTACTGAATTTGTATTGTATTGGCTATTGTAATTTTGATTCTTAAAGCTTGGGACTAGAGAAGGGTTCTCTAGCTTAAAGATCAGAGTAGTGTTCTCTGGATCTTTCTCCTTAGAAGTCTAATAGGGTTTTAGATTTCAGTTCTTTATCTAGGGTTGATAAAGGGGATGTTCTTGTAAAAGCTTGTAAGAATATTTTTATAATAGTGAAACTCTAACCTAGTGTTGGTTGGAAGAACTGGATGTAGCTTCATAATTTGTAGTGAACCAGTATAAATTATGTGTGTGTTCTTAATTCTCTTCTCGTTAATTGTCTTTTATTCTTTGAATCATATTCATTGTACAACAAATTTGGTTTTGATCTATTGAATTCTTGGACTGAGCTATTTGATTGAGTAAAAGGTTTCTTGGTTTCAAAAGTTTTGAAAGTGATAAAGATCTTGTGGAAACTCTGATTTGAATTTTTTAAATACCAAGGTTCAACCAATTCACCTCCCTCTTGGTTGTTGTGAAGTATTCCCGTTATTTTCAGACAGAACTTTGTTTGATGATGAGATAAAAAATAGGAAACTGCTACAGGAGAAACTATGGGTTGCTGCTTTGTCCAATGCCTCACTATTAAGGCAAAAAGCTAGGACTAGATGGATTAAGGAGGGGGATTGTAACTCAAGATTTTTTCACTTGATTGTAAACTGGAAGCGCAAAAACCATATACTGAAAGGAGTGCTGGCATGGCTTAAGAATTTGGAGAAAGGATTTGACAACTCTTTTCACTTTTGGTCTAGTAATTTAAGGGAGGCTTTTGTAATCAGGGGAGGGTTTACTACCTAGATTTTCCCCTGAATTTTAGGGGTAACCTATAATCCATCCATACCTTTGGCCCCTTAATTCATGTAATTTTCATTTATTAGGTTGCCACAGGTTTGTCTTTGGTGGTAGGTATTTTTGTAATGGTACTACTTGTACTATGATATTTCTTTATATATATAAATATACTTATCTTTGCTGATAAAAAAAAAAAAAAATTCAAGTTCCTAACATAACTTTTTCCAAACTCTCAAAACATTAAACAGATGACCTTAATATCATCTATGAAGCAGAGTGCTGCCATGGAATCTGGCTCATTATCCAACTCATTCATGGCAGAGTTTTTTTTTTTTTATTTCCATTCCTTTTATTATAGAAAAAATATGTACATGTAATGTATATCAGAAAATCAAATTACACGTCACACTAAAAGCTATCCTCTCTTATGACCTTCCTCATAAAATAAAAACTGAAACCACTTCTTAGAGTAAATATGATTTCACGTCACACTGAATAGGAACCCTTTTGTAATTAACAATAAAAAGGGTAACTATCATAGTATTATCAATCGATGATGCTTATTCATTATTTTTAAAACCAATGAGAGATGGCATGAATGGAATAGTAAAAAATAGCAAGTTGAAAGATGTAACTCACCATCAAACAGAAACAGAGCCGTTAAATACAACACGGAGCTGCAGAGCCAAGATTTCTTAATTCACCCAACCAACTAATAGGCCAAAACTGCAAGTAAAAAAAATATAACTTAAAAAACTAACTTTTCAAACTGTCCCATGAAATAAAATGCAGAAAATCTAAATCATTGCCATACCTTCCATGCAGTCAACTGAACAGAAGGGTAATCCTTTTTAACTTTGTTTATGATTGTTCTCCAAGGTCTTCCTGCAAAACCAGCCTCACACTTTAACTACCAGGCAATGTGGATATATTAGTTAGGATATTTAATTTACAAGTACAATTAATCACTTCATATTTCGTATTAATCATATTTAAGTCATCATTCATTATATCTTCAAAATGTATTACAAAACTTAACAATGCCAGGAAGCTGCCTATCTTGTTGGCTTCGTGTATCAATACAATAAAAAGAGAAATATGAAGTGTTTTTTCTGAGATGCTTAAATTTAATCTATCATTCAATGACTAATAGTTTCTTAAAACTTAACAAGTTTTTTTTCTTTTCATTTCAACGTAGTAAAATCCAGACTCTTCACTCTTTTGGTTTGCCAAGTCCTTTGTGTGGGAGTTTAAGTTGCTTCTTGTAGATGAGAATAAGTATTTTCTTGTAGATTGTAACTCAGACACATACAAGTACATTGCAGTCCTCCAAGTTTTATATCCAATACGAATTGTTAAGATTGTAGATTGGCAATAAACAGGGGCTTCCATATGAACTTTCAAAGATTATGTCAATAAGAAAACAACACACAGGTTTTGATAGTACACATATTAAAAAAATAGGATCCAGACCACAAATGTAATTAATATGATACAAAATTTTATTGAAAATCTATCAGCTGAGAAAATATTGCATAAATTTGCATCCAATTCCAGATCATTTACCTATTGATGCCTACAAAACCTAAAGGCAGCACGTGCAAAATAAATGACAAGGAAATCTGCAATAAGCAGCAGCAACTTGTGGGAGTTCATAACTGATTGTTCATACACAAGGAATGATGAGTCACAACCAATTAATTCCTCCAACAGGATAACCCATTATTGGCGGATGAAAAGTTTGGATTTCTAAGAAGGGATAACAAGAGGTTGGAACAACCAATAATTGGCTGCAAAATTGAGGTACAAATGACAGAGATTATAGTGTTCAACATGGGGTTGTGTGGGGAGGAAATATCCAAATGAAAAAAACTAGAATGGCACCCTACAAGTCTCTCATGGAAGACCAAAGGATAAGAAAGCGTTTCAATGACCGTCATTCTTACCTTGGTAATTATTGGGTTTTTTATGAATGTCTTAATCAATACAAATGAAATTGGCCTTCTCCCACAAGTAGTTTTTTCATGATTGTTATTTTTTTATACAAATAGTTTACATTGTTGCTTTATTTGTTACATAAACCTTAATTTGATCTAACATGACAAGACAAACTTGGACTGAATTGGCACGACCCCCATTATTGGAGACACCATTGATTGCATGAAAGAGATTGTAGAAAGGATAGGTAAGTTGCAATAAGAAGAAATGGAGGAGGGAACAAATCAGATAAACCTATTTGCCAATTCTGAGGAGCTAAAGCCAAATGCAGTAATGGTAATTTATTCCCCCAAGGTATGCTTACTTATAATCAGTCAGTCAAACCCCTAAACTCATCCATAATCATAGGCCAAGTTCCTAAACAAATGTATGTATGTGTTGTAATGCTTTTGCAGTTTGATATTGACATAAGAGACCAGGACACAAGGATTAGTATGTGGTATTGCACACAGCAAGCGTTACTACTGTCCACAGTGAACACCTATTTCAGCATTACGCCTTCAGATTCACCAGTCTGTTATAAGTAGCTTGTATGATTTTTCAATGCAAGCACATTTCTTAGAGGTTTATAATTGAAACATACAAAGATACAAGGACTATGGCTATGGCTAGTAAGCTTATGGAAAAAAAAATGTACATATAGTAGTTAAATTTTAAAACATACAAAGATACAAGCACCTGCATACTAGAGCTTAGAAACACACTTAGACAAATATGTTACTTTGGCTTAAAATAGCCTATCACTTTCAATCATGCAGTATGGTTAAAAAATTTCTTAAAAATGGACATGTTGACCTTTGGAGCTAGATATTGGCAACGCTTCTACTAATACATGGATAGGCAAATGCGAATTTTTGAAATATTTTACAGCATGCACAAAGGCTTATAATTAATTTTGTCTGATCACAACCCAAATACAATTCTCAGCATCTATATCCACCCCTAATGTCATCTTTAAAATTCATAGAAAATTCTATTAATATAATACAAATAGAATGATTCCAACTCTAGTTCAGGACGGAGGAATATCCTAATAAATTCTTTTTAGGTCGGTACAAGTCAGCTTTAGTGGTATATGTTTATAGACTTCGACTCTTAAGTCAATATTATCAGGATAGAGATAATATTTATAGACTTCGACTCTTTTTAGGTCGGTACCACTGTTCCATCAATGGTGGAGGAAGTGAATAAATTGACTCAGGATAGAGATTCATTGTTGGACCAACTCAGGACAAATTTACTCAAAGCTCAAGATCATATGAGAGTTTCGACCAACAAAAACTGCAGGGATGTTTCTTTGGAAGAGGGTGATTGGGTTTATCTAAAGCTACAGCCATATAGATTAAAATCTTTGGCTAAAAATTTGAATGAAAAATTAAGCCCCAAATTTTATGGCCCTTATCAAATTGTTAAAAGTCATTGGCGAAGTGGCCTATCAGCTGAATCTACCATCTGGAAGTAAAGTGCATCCCATTTTTCATGTATCTCTATTGAAAAAAGTCATTTCCCGTACAATTAAACCTCAACCTTTACCTCCAATGTTGACTGATGAGTTAGAGTTGAAGGTGGAGCCTATTAATGTGAAAGCTATCAGGAATTCCCCAGCAGGTGAGGCAAAAGTATTGATTCAATGGAAAGACTTGCCTGATTTTGAAGCCACTTGGGAAGCAAAGTCACTTATTAAACATCATTTTTCTGATTTTCACCTTGAGGACAAGGTGACTCTTTTTTTTTTTTTTTTTTTTGGGGGGGGGGGGGGGGAGAGTATTGTTAGGTTACCTGTTAAGCAGGTATATGAAGCAAGGACACATGGTAAGTTTAGGAAGCCAGAATAGAAGTTAGGTGATGTAACGCCTCAAACTTACCATCTTATTATTATTGATTTTTAATGAAAATTTTTGTCAATTTGCTTAAAAATATTGAACCAAAGTTACTATTAACTAATATCCAAAAAGATTTCCATTTCTGGTTAACATTTATAACTTTGATATACTGTAAAATAAAATACAAACTGATATCAATTCTATTACATAGTACAAATAACTAAAACATTTTATTATGACAGAACATGTCCAACTAAACATCTTCAGCAAAGTCCTTTTTCAGCTTGCCAATCCTTCTTTACTATTCATCTGCTCGCTCAAATAAAATTGAGGTCATCACAGGTGTCAACCATAGACACACAATACAAGGTAAGTTTATGATAAACATAATTTAAGCAATAGATTATATTCAAGATGCAGATATTCATAACAACATCCTCAAAATTGTAGTTCTAATTTTTATATGATGCATGATTTTCTTACTCTTATCATGTGGTACCAACTGCCAAGATAGCCCCATCCCAGTGGCACATAACTGATACGATTAGTCAGGGTCCCCCGGTGTTGCACAGGATCTTACCCACACTTCATGTGATCATCATGGGTGGCGTGATTCCCCACCGCAAGAGTCACCCCCAGCTCAGACTCCTCTTGTCTGAACATTCGAACTCAGTTCCTGTAGCTATCTGACACACCTCGTCTCTGAGGCACACCTCCATGATAGAGTGCTTTTAGTTGAGTATTTTTCTATCCTTCTTAGCTTATTTGACCTCTCTTGGACCTTTATTTTCCTATTCTAATTCAGTTTTTGGGCCTAGGCAAGTAAGTGGGCTTAATTGCTAATTGTTGCGTATTTTCGGATTTTTGCTCACTTGATGTATCTGACTTGTGTAGGAACTATAGGGAGCTACCAATCTCCAAATGGAGCATTCTAGGAGTCCCTGGGAAGATAACGAAAAGACCTACAAGTTTGATAGAAATAGCCCAAGGCCAATTCTGTCATTTAGAGGGTCATTTTAAGCTTGGAAGTTAGCACCTCCGCACTTGTAATTTTGGGCTGCGAATTTGACTTTCATGGTTGTAAATAACAAATAATTAGATTGTTGGGCTTGTTTGTGGCCCATTTTATTTTCAGAACTCAGTCACTACATATATTAGTGACTTTAGTGAAACTTGGGCACCACTCATTACATTTCAATAAACAAGTTTTATTTTTCTTTCCTTTAGTTTTCAAAATCAACCCCTTGTTCTTCATTTTCTCTCTACTATTCTTGCTTTTTCTTCATTGTTCTTCATTTTCGTTTTCCTGTTCTTCCATTTTCGTGCAACCATTTCATGGGGCTTTCACTGATGATGATCATGGAAGGCTAAATCCTCAATCAATCCAAGAATCCAACCCAAGCACAAGGAGAATTTGAGTTCTGGTTTAGTATTTCGAATCCTATGTGAATGTTCATCTTCTTCTTCAATTGCTATTCTGTTTTCATGATTATGAATGCGTTTAG
>PYAF01003577.1:188404-206062 GCA_007407185.1 Glycine tomentella
TAGTTAGGGTTGTGGTTTCAATCAATTTAGGGGTTAAGTCGATTGAGTTGCTTCTAATGAGATTGAATGAACTTTCATGATAGGATTAATTTCTGAGAACAATGATGATTCGAATTTCTTGGTGAGGTGAATTGGATTGATGTTTTAAATTCTATTTTACATTACTTCTTTTGAATTCTATTAGTTTCTGTGTTGCTCTTTAATTTTAGTTTACGTTTTTGCAAGTTTTACTTACGCACACAAACTGTTTGATAAAACTCCCCCCTCACCGTTATTCGTAAATTGAAGCTAGAACCATATAGATCGTGTCTCTGAGTCGACCTAGGTTATCTCTGTGCTACAGAATTAGCTTAGTAAAATTGTTTTGGTGCGTGTCAACAACGTGATATCGCTCCACTCTGAGGCAACTCTTATGATATGAAACTGATTCACATAATGCATAACTTTTTTCATTTTATCAACTCATATTTATTTTCAACATCAGTCTTCAATCACTGTCTCACATACTTTACTCAGAAATTCAACATAAATCAAGTACAACATTTAGCTTGTTACTCATGTATAGAAACTCAACATATTCATGTACAGAGATTCAACAAACATAAAACTTCATTCAAGCACTCAATCATATAACTATAACTCAAATCCAACAATTACTCAGATACAAGTCATACTTCACAGAGCTTCAACCACTTATTCAAACACAAGTAACACTTAAATTATCTTTATCATAAAACTTCCCTATACATACCTGATAACCTCTTACTAAGCTTGTCTTTCTCTTCCTAAAGGTGCTAGCTTCTACACATGATTCTTTAAGGAAGTAGGGGTCTCTTTATGATTTGAAAAGGAAAGGATGAAAGTGAAATGAAAGAGATGGGAGAAGAGTGATTCACGTGAAGTTGGTAGAAAGAAAGTCTTGAAAATGACTTCCACTTAAGTCCCTCTTCCCTAGTTTGGAAAATAATAAAATATTTAAGGACATAATTGCCCTTCCTAGCTAGTTACTCTCATCTAGTTCCATCATAACTTAGTTTCTTCTTATTCCATTCCATCCTAACTAAACTCATAATTAATCTTTTAAATATCTTTTACTTTATGCAGAAATCTCCTAAGTCAAGATGCCTTCTTTACAAGTGTCCCTCCACTTGTCTAGGTCATGAAGCTTCTCCTTCTTTCTCCATTTTCACGTGGCCTACAAGGAAGGAAGAAAAGATTTCTTCCTTTCATGTTATCTTGTGTAAATATTTTGTAAAGCATGATGACTTCTTAGCCCTTTTTCTTCTCTTCTTCACGTGTATTCTCTTTAGCCAAGGGGGAAATTTTTATCTTCCTTTCCTCTTTCTATATCATGTTTTATTTCCTCTTAAGAAGAGAAAATTGTATGGTTTCTTTTGTATATATATCTCATCTTTTAAATGAAGAAGAAGAATCTAGTTTCATCTTTACTTTACACATGGCATTTTCTAATAGGAAGTAAAGTTTGATTCGTACTCTTCTACCTAAGGATAATATTGAATAATAGAACTCTAGAGATTTCCAGAAACTAACTTCAGTTACAGTACAAATAATTCACAAACAGTCTATATCGAGTGCTACACAAGCCTTACAAACAAGACTACTTTTATCTTCATTCTGATTGGTCCGTGCTACTTTTGACCATCAAAATTATTAAACCATTTTATTAAATAAGTTTGTACATCCTACAATTAAGAGAAAATTCCACAGATTCTATTTATCATTTTCCATATTTTTCTGCTGCCTGAATTTTTCTGAATAAAATTTCAAAGTCATTACCGTATAAAATTCATAGAAATTCTATTCTAGGGTTTTCTGTCACAAAGTATTTTGGTAATCTGCCATTTAAGAGTGTTCTGTAATTTCATCAAGTTTTCACAATTTCTAAGGGTGTCTAGGCAATTTTAGCCTCAAGGGTATTATGGTAATTTCCAAAATATCCAAGGGTATTTGTGTAATTTTCACCTTAAGGGCATTTATGTAATTTCTACTTCAATGGAAGGGTAGTATGGTCATTTTTCTGAAACTATTTTTTTTTTTGTAATATCTCTAATTAATTTTCACACAAATAACTTAAATATAGACCAATCAAATCTCACGTAACCTAACATTCACATCAATGGTTACACAAGAATAATTCATGCAACATATATTTGCAGTTATTGAAATATCAATGTGTTACAATTATCCCCCTCTACAAAAAATTTTGTCCTCGAAATTTACCTGATTCAAAAAGTGTCGGATAGCTCTTCCGCATCTCATTTTCCAATTCCCAAGTAACATCACTATTTGCACTGTTTCCCCAGAGTACCTTTACTAAAGGAATTTCTTTTCCTCTTAGAGCTTTGATCCTTCTATCCTCAATTCTTACCGGAAATGTTTCATAAGTTAAATTATCCTTTATTGGTACCTCATCTATTTCTATCACATGTGAAGGATCATGAATATACATACTTACGCAATTGAGATACGTGGAAAACATCATGAAGATTTGAAAGATTTGGGGGTAAGGCAATTCGGTAAGCTATAGGTCCGACTCTTTTAATAATCTAGAAAGGTCCAACAAAATGTGGTGTGAGCTTTCGGAATTTCAGAGCTCTCCCAACTCCATTCCAAGGATTTACTCTTAAGAATACATGATTACCCACATCAAACTCTAAATCTTTTCTCCTCTGATCATGATAGCTCTTTTCCCTGCTCTGAGCAGCTTTCATTTTTTTCTTGAATCAATTTAATTTTGTCTGTAGTCTGTTGTATAATTTATGGACCTAAAATTAAGTTTTCTCCTGACTCCATCCAACACAGAGGAGTTCTGCACTTCCTACCATACAAAGTCTCATATGGTGCCATACCAATAGAGGAATGAAAACTATTGTTGTAGGTAAATTCTATCAAAGGCAGAAAATCTACCGAATTCCCTTTGTGTTCTAAAAGACAAGCTCTCAACAAGTCTTCTAAAGACTAAATGGTTCGTTCAGTTTGTCCATCAGTTTGAGGATGGTAAGCTGAACTCAGTTTCAACTTGGTTCCTAGAGCTTTATGTAAACTTTTCCAAAATCTGGATGTAAATCTAGGATCCCTATCAGATACAATGCTAGAAGGAACTCCATGCAATCTCACAATCTCACTTATGTACAAACTTGTCAGCTTTTCTAAAGAATACCTGATGTTAATGGGAATGAAATGAGCAGACTTAGTTAGCCGATCTACTATAACCTATATGGACTCAAAACCTTTAGAACTCTTGGGTAAAGCGGTAACAAAGTCCATGGATATGCTATCCCATTTCCAATGAGGCATCTCTAACGACTGTAACATACCAGAAGGTTTATGATGTTTTATCTTAGATTTCTGGCAAACTAAACAAGAATATACATACTTATTTCCTTCTTCATCCTTGGCCACCAAAACAAAACTTTTAGATCTTGATACATCTTAGTGGCTCCTGGATGGATACTCTACTTACTCTTATGTCCTTCTTCCAAAATTATTTTCTTAAGTTCTGGTTCATTAGGCACACAAATTCTTCCTTGTAATCTTAGTATACCGTCTGCTCCTATCTTACATTCACTATTCCCTCCATTGGATATATTTTCTAATATGGTTCTTAAGAAAGGATCATATTTTTGCTTACTTCCTATTTCATTCAGAAACTAATTGGAAACTTGCAAGGCTCCTAACTTCACACTCACAAGCGTAGTTTCACACATTAAACTTGAAAATGATAGGAATACTTCAATACAACCAAGAGGGGGAGGTGAATTGGTTGAACCTTGGTAATTAAAAATTTTCAAATCAGAGTTTCCACAGGATCTTTATCACTTTAAAAAATTGTTTTGAAACCAAGAATCTTATATTCAATCAAATTCCTCTGTCAAGAATATCAATAGACAATTGAAATGTTTCTGTGCAAACTATTTGATTCACAAACCAAAGCAATAAAGAGATGAAGAGATTAGAATAAAGATCAGCCACAATTTTTATACTGGTTCACTTCAAACACTATGATGCTACATCCAATTCTTCTACTCAACACTAGAATGGAGTTCCACTATTGCAAATTAATGTTCTTACAAGATCTTACAAGCCTCTCTTTATCAACCCTAGATAAAGTTCAGAAATCTAAAACACTATTAGATTCTTAGAGACCAATCCCCACTTAGAACACTACTCAGCAATCCCTAGAGAAACACTATCTCTAGTCATCATGCAAGAAACCCATTTACAATAAGCCAATCTTTACAGAAATCAAAAACAGATTTACAACCACAAAGAATAAGGAACGAATTCACCTGATAATCCAATGAACAAGATGCATATGTATGATTCACCAGGTTGAAAGAAAGAATGACAGATTCAAAGCATCCTTTTCCTTACTCTTTGAAACTCAATATGCTTCACTTTTCAATTTCAACAACCCATATGAATTTTGTGAAGCCAAGATGTTTTTAAGCTCAGAAAACTCACTAAAGAAAGCTCATGAATGTTTGTAATTGCCCAGAATACGAATTACTCAACTCTTAAACTCACAGGGCAATGGATCTTATTTATAACAGCTTTCTAACTGAAAATAATCGATTAAACACGCTCCTATAATCGATTATTTCGCATTTGTAATCGATTAAATCAAGAATGTAATCGACTAAAGTGCTCCTGAGATGTTCTGGGTTTGAGCTATGAACATTGTAATCGATTATTCCGTCATGTAATCGATTAAACCAGACACTCATGTTTTTCTAAATGCACTGTGTAATCAATTACGGAATTTGGTAATCGATTAAGACAGACAGACCAATATTTCCAAATGTACTATGTAATCGATTAAAATGATAAGTAATCGATTAAATTAGCAGAACATGTTAGCCATAGGCATAATATGTAATCGATTACGAACTTCTGTAATCGATTAAGACAGACAATATGATTTTTCAATTTTAGCCTAGGTAATCGATTAATTCGATATGTAATCGATTACATTGTTCTTGGTTTGTTTTCCAGAAGGCACGAAGAACAAAATAATCGATGCCAACATATCTGTAATCGATTAAAGCAGGAAAACTTCATTTTTCCAAAAACTTGATTTTAATTTGCCTTATTTGTCAAATGCTTTTGAATTGGCCCTCAATCTAAAAATCCTAAATGAATGATTATGCATGATATGCACATTGGATTATCAGATAACACATCTTCCCTTTTTCATTAATCAATTGATCTTTAAGCTTCCAAGGCACTTTGCTATGATGCATGTTGAAAGCACAAAACTCCAAAGCTTGTCCATCCTTTCATACTTCCTATTGAATCAACAAAACTAAGATCCCTAAACTGTTTTAACAGATCCATTTCCCTAATCATCAGTGCAGATATCATCAAAGATTTCCTACTTAAAGCATCCGCCACCACATTGGCTTTTCCAGGATGGTAACTAAGCTCAAAGTCATAATCTTTCAAAAATTCCATCCATCTCCGCTGCCTCATATTTAATTCCTTTTGACTAAACAAATACTTCAAGCTCTTATGATCACTAAAAACCTCAAAATGAGAGCCATACAGATAGTGTCTCCAAATCTTAAGAGCAAACACTACAGCGGCTAACTCCAAATCATGGGTAGGGTAATTCCTTTCATGCGTCTTAAGTTGTCTAGAAGCATAGGCCACTACTTGGCCATTCTGCATGAGCACTCCTCCAAAACCCATATTTGATGCATCACAGTACACCTCAAAGGGTTCTCTTGGGTTAGGCAAAACTAACACAGGCGCGGTTGTTAGCTTTTTCTTGAGGGTTTGGAAAATATGCTCACACTGGGCATCGCACACAAAAACTTGACCCTTACGAGTCAGCTTGTTCAAAGGCAATGCTAACTTGGAGAAACCTTCTATGAATCTCCGGTAATATCCTGCTAAACCTAGAAAACTTCTAATCTCAAACACCGACTTAGGGCTTTCCCACTTAAGAACCGCTTTTACCTTAGAAGGATTTACAACGATACCACCTTGAGATATCACATGTCCTAGAAAACTCACCTTCTTTAACCAAAACTCACATTTGAACAATTTTACATAAAGTAGTTGATCTTTTAAAGTTTGCAGAACAATCCTTAAATGTTCGACATGCTCTTCTCTGGTTTTAGAATATACTAAGATATCATCAATGAATACCACCATAAATTGGTCAAGATAAGGATGAAAAATTCTATTCATATAATCCATAAACATTGCCGGGGCATTGGTCACACCAAAAGGCATAACCAGATACTCGTAGTGACCATAACGAGTACTAAAAGCAGTTTTGGGAATAACTTTAGATTTCACTCGGATCTGATGATATCCCGATCTAAGGTCGATCTTACTAAAAACATAGGCTCCCACTAATTGATCTATAAGATCATCTATCCTAGGCAAAGGATATTTATTCTTAATTGTCACCTTATTCAAATGACGATAATCTACACACATTCTCTACCCTACCATCACAAAACACCCCCAGGCCCCAAATGATGTAATATATGCAAAAATAGCTCATTCTA
This sequence comes from Glycine tomentella, assembly GCA_007407185.1. Taxonomy (NCBI): domain Eukaryota; kingdom Viridiplantae; phylum Streptophyta; class Magnoliopsida; order Fabales; family Fabaceae; genus Glycine; species Glycine tomentella. The sequence goes on from PYAF01003577.1 coordinate 194,947, forward strand.
TAGGTGATCAATTACATCATTACATCATATTGACAAAAGAACAGTTCATGTTGTGGTTATTTGTAAGTAAATAAATGAGCAATTCAGTTTGATAATTAGTCAGTGGGAAATGCATCTCTATCCATTAACAATAAATTATTAGAAAATCTACGATCACTGCGTATCTATGATCCTTATGTAATCAATTTATCAGAAAGAATTAACACACCTCAACTACATGTCGTGTAGGTTTAATTAAGGACACAAGGTTATCAATGGCGGATGGCGGATGGCGAAAGGCGGAAGCCCAAAATTCAACCATACAAACATGCTATTTTGGCCTATTGCACAACGATAGCAGGCCTGCCTTCACAGATTGCCTATACAACATCGCCATGTTATGGCAGCACTATGACAGGTCATTTAACAAAATTGTTAAGACCATGGTAGTCTCATACCATGTAATAGTTTCTCATCAACCACGACACAAGGTGGCAATTAAATCATTACGCAAAACATCATGCAAGCTTATTGGTTAAAACAAAAGTCCCAAAATTTGAACAATTATTAGAAAAAAATACAATTAAATTGATTACTATTCAGATGCATATTTCTAAATTTGAACAACCTGCACACAATATTACATCTTTGACTACAATAGTCAGAGAAGTGAGGACGATACATTTAGTGTTTATTCTAGGGCCATAATTCAGATAACTACAACCCACTTATAAGTTGTTCCAGCTTCACACAACTTTAAGTAATTTCTCATATTCTTGTCATAAATCAGGTCAAATAGAAAACAAACAATGAAGCAATAAATTTGTTTACCATATACTTCAAATCACTTCAGTTTGAAAAATAGAATGAACACTTATGCAAATAACCAAGAGGGGGGTGAATTGGTTTTACCTCAAAGTTTTTAAAATTTAAAACAAATTTTAACCACAGACGAAGTCTTTGAAAGAAGGATCGTATCTTAACCCAATTAAGAAATCTAACTTTTAAAAACAACTTTTATCTCAATCAGACCACTCTTGGGCTATAACCAATCTTGTGATATGAACAAGCATAATACTTTAAGAACAATATGAATATGAATAGAAATATACAATCATACACAAGATTTATACCTGTTCACCTCTCAACTCTGGAGGCTACATCCAGTTTTACTTCTAATCAGCCTTGATTAGAGTTTCCACTATAACAAATATAATATCTTTATAGGCAAACAAAGATCTCTCTTACCCTCCCTAGGTAAAATTCAAAATCTAAACCTATAGACTTTTCAAAAGATCTAAGAACCAGAGATCCCCTCTCTGTTCTAACCACTAGAAACCTATCTAGCAATGCTTTAAAGATTACAATTTATTATATGAACAAACAACAACAAAATAAACAGTTTTAATTAAAACAACAATGAAATGGATTCAAGAAAGATATCACCTCAATTTCCTCAGTGCAATGAATGGAATTAAATGATCAAACCAGACTAAGAATGAATGCCATGATCTTTCTTGATGAAATCTTTTGACAAAAATACTTGAACACAAGCTTCACATGGAGTAGATGACTCAACAAATGAAAATCTCCATGATTCTTGAATCTACTTTGAATTTCTATTTCTAATGTGCCTTGGTGACTTAAGAATGCTCATAAAGTGATTTTCACAAGGCTTGTTCGAAAACTCAGAACATTTTTCAAACAGAATGAGCTCCTTCTATTTATAAAAAAACAGAATTAACTACCTGTAATCGATTATTCCGTAAGTGTAATTGATTATTTTAACTCATGTAATCAATTAAAATTCTAAAATAATCGATTAAAGTGTTCATCAGAAATTTGGAAAAAATCTCAAGAACAAATAATCGATTAATGCATCTCATAATCGATTATTCTAGGAGGTCAGAATTTTCTGTTACACTATTGTAATCGATTAATATCCCATATAATCGATTATCACAGGAAGTGCGAAAAACTCATCAATGCATATTTAATCGATTACAACAATCTGGCAATCGATTAAACTAGATAAAAATGCTTTTGAAAATTATGCAGAGACACAGATAATCGATTATTTCGTGAAGTAATCGATTATCACAGAACGACTCTAACATAGTCAAACTAATGTAATCGATTACGAATTATTGGTAATCGATTAAAGTGTTCATATGACAATATGCAGTTCTATTTACATGCTTTTAATCGATTATATCATATTGGTAATCGATTAAAACAATGAAAAATACTTTTTATGCAAACCTTAATGCCTTAGTGTCATACCAATTGATTTATGATTCCATATAACTTAATCATGAATTAATGAATGAATGTATGCATGACTTAATCAACCTATATGAGGAATAAGAGGCTATAACTTCTTGAATCAAGCTTTGAACAAAATACATATGCCATCAATTTGAGTGGGCATGTAAAATCAAAATTGTGATCATCCTTAAACTTGATTCTTCATCATTTCTAACAATTTCCCCTTTTTTGATTTGAGCATGCCAAATACTCAATTGATGAAACATGCTACTTAGGATTTGTTAACCTGAAAAGTTTTCTCAGCACTTGCAAAAATCAAGTGTTAAATCTAGACATGATCCATAAAATCAATTCATTATTCATTCAAAACAAACAAGTCATCCTTTTATTTACTTCTACTCCCCCTGACTTAAAGATTCTTATAATCAATTCCTTTTCATATATCAATTCTTTCAATTTCATATATCAATATCAATTCTTTTAATATACTCCCCCTATTTGGCATATCAAATTAAAAACAAAATAAACAAGAATTGAAAAAGGAAATGCTTTCATCAAAGTCAAAGGAAAGTACATATAGAACTGAAATTGAAATTAACTAAACATAATGAAACATACTAGAACAAAACATAACAAAACCAGTAAAACAAACTTGAGCATATTAAAACAAACTAAAACAAGCACAAAATAGAATAAGACAAGACTTAATCCATCTTAGATTCATCCCTAAAGATCTTGTGTTCTATGTTCTTCATCCATGTCTTAAGTTATTCAAGGGAAGTATTCACCTCATCCCTTTGTTCATGATGGAGTGAAAACAAAGCATCAATTTTCTGAATCATTAGAGATTCAAATGGTGAATAATGCGGTTCAGACGGTGTGGGTTCTTCTTGAGCTTCTTCAGCTTCCCCTAATTGATGTCCTTCTTCTTCATTGCCTTCTTCTTCTCCTTCTTCCTCATTTAAAGGCACAGGCTGTCCAGCCATTTGCCAGCCATAGGGGGTTTTAACCATACCAAGTTTCGTAATATGCTTTTCCTTAATTTGATTGCTGCTTGCATTGGTGTCATCCATGACGTCATTTGATACATCAACTTGAAAATAGTCAATGAATCGAGATACCAAAATAACATAAGGAAAAGGGTAGCTTACTAGTCTCTTGGATTTCTGCATAACTTCTTGTATAATCATGATCCAATTAAGTTTTATCCCCTTCTTCAGTCCATATACCACTTGAAGATCATCCTCCGTAGCTTGAGCATGACTGGAGGTCCGTGGAGTAAGAATGTAGGTAATGATGTAGTGTAGCAAACGGTCTTCATGTGTCATAGGGCCAGTGCTTAACCTTAATCTCACATTCATATGTGGATCAATAAGCATGCTCCTATACGTCTCCATTTTGTTATAGCCCTCGGCTTCCTCTTCAAATCTTCGTTCACCATCAAAGGTGATACTAGCTACCTCATGCCATACCTCAGGTGTAATCTCCATGGCAACACCATTAACTTGAGTGAGGATCGTTCCATGCATGGTGATTTTAGAACAGGTGTAAAAGACTTTAACCAAATCAGGATAAAATGTGCCTTTCATTTGGACAAATTTGGTTAAGCCTTATTGCTCTCGAAGGTGAGGAAAGTTAAATCCTTCTTGAATGAACCAAGCAGGATTGAGGTATTTGGGTGGACACAGAAGTTTGGTAGCGTTAAACTGCATGTAGTTCATCATATCCACTTCATTTGTGAACCAATGGTCAAGCCTATGAACTACAGGATTTGAAGGCTGAGCATCAACTTTCCTTTTGGATTTCTTGACCCTTTTGGATGTAGACATAATGAGGGTTAAACAAGGAACGAATGAAAAGCACAAAAGATCAAGATAGAACCAGTGAATAGGAAGGTTTCAGAGAATATGAGAAACTTTGTTGGTTGTGAGGTTCCAAAGTCATGAGGCTTCAATTTATAGGCAACTTATGGCTAGTGAGCAGTTGGAATTTGAAAGGAATATGGCTGTTGTGATTTTAATCACGTCCATAATGGCTTTGATTATAGCAAATCGTGCTTTGTGGCTGTTGGGTGATTTTGAAAATTGTCAGATTTTTGCAGTAACTGCAGAAATAATCGATTATTTCGATAGTGTAATCGATTATTTTGGTTTGAAAATCAAAGATCAGTAATGATGTAATCGATTACCATTTGATGTAATCAATTATGACAGAGCAGGTGGATTGTTGAAGACGAAGAGTAATCGATTATAACTTGATTTAATCGATTAAGACAGAGTGAAGTAGATTTTTCAGATCATCAGAGGCAGAATAATCGATTATCCCGTTGATGTAATTGATTATTCCAGGAAGTTCCAAAAATTTGAAAAAGCTTACAAACTTCATGTAATCGATTAAAGTATCGATTTAATCGATTATTCCAGAACAAGCATGGTTTTTCTGGAATACGAAGTGAAAATAATCGATTATCCCGATGTTGTAATCGATTACAACAGCTTAGTATCCTTTTCAAAATAACACAGAATGATCAAGTAATCGATTAGACTCACACAGTAATCGATTATATCAGCTTTTATTCAACAATACAGATTTTATGCAGCATTCAACAAGTATTCTATACATCAAATTTAAGTTGCTTCTTAATCATGCAATGTTTAGCTCAATTCATAATGAAATTAGTCATGGAAATATCATTTAGCATAAACTTGATTCATCTAAAATACCAAGCATATTTCTCAATGTAAAGAATCTCTCCCTATCCAAAGGTTTAGTAAAGATATCAGCCAATTGATTCTTACTATCAACAAATTCAACTTTAATGTTACCTTTCTGTGCATGATCTCTGATGAAGTGATGCCTTATTTCAATATGCTTCGTTCTGGAATGCATGATCGGATTCTTGGAAATATTTATTGCACTTGTGTTGTCACATAATAGTGGAATTTGATGAAGTTCTACACCAAAGTCTTGAAGTTGTTGCTTCAACCATAAACTTTGAGCACAACAACTTCCAGCTGATATATACTCAGCTTCTGCTGTTGATAATGCTACACAAGATTGCTTTTTGCATTGCCAAGAAATTAAAGAGCTTCCTAGAATGTGACAAGTACCACTTGTGCTCTTTCTATCCATTTTGCATCCTACAAAATTAGAGTCAGAATAACCTATTAAAGTGATTGCAGTACCTTTGGGATACCAAAGTCCTACTTTTGGAGTGGACTTTAAGTATTTGAAGATCCTTTTCACAGCTGTCTGATGAGACTCCTTTGGATTAGCTTGATATCTAGCACATAGGCAAACATTTAGCATAATGTCTGGCCTACTTGTTGTGAGATAGAGCAATGATCTAATCATCCCTCTATACTTTGACTCATCAACGCTTTTTCCTTTTTCATCCGAATCAAGGTAAGTGGAAGTTCCCATAGGGGTTGCTGCAGTTTTGCAACTTTCCATTTCAAACTTCTTCAACATTTCCATACAATACTTTGATTAACATAGGAAGGTTCCATTCTTCATTTATTTAACTTGAAGACCAAGGAAGAATGTAAGCTCTCCCATCATAGACATTTCAAATTCACTTTGCATGCTTGCTGCAAAATCTTTACACATGGAATGGTTAGTAGAACCAAAAATAATATCATCAACATATATTTGTACCATCAACATATCTTTGTTCTTTCTTTTGATGAACAAAGTTTTGTCCACTTCTCCTCTTGAGAATGATTGATCAAGCAAAAATTTGCTTACTCTCATACCAAGATCTTGGAGCTAGTTTCAATCCATACAATGCTTTTCTTAATCTGTACACATGGTTAGGATATTGATGATTTACAAAACCAGGAGGTTAGTCAACATATATCTCTTCATCAATGTAACCATTAAGAAATGCACTTTTCACATCCATTTGAAACAATTTAAAGTTCATTACACATGCATATGCAAAGAGTAATCTAATGGCTTCTAGCCTAGCAACTAGAGCATAAGTCTCATCATAATCAATGCCTTCCTCTTGGTTGTATCCCTTTGCAACCAATCTAGCCTTGTTTCTAATTATGATGCCACTTTCATCCATTTTATTCCTAAATACCCACTTTGTGCCAATAGGTGTGTGAGTGGAAGATCTAGGTACTAGTTCCCAAACACTATTTCTTTTAAATTGATTTAGTTCCTCATGCATGGCAATCAACCAATGTTCATCTAATAAGGTTTGTTTAATTTTATTAGGTTCAATTTGTGAAACAAAAGCCATGGTGCAACAAAGATTTCTTAAGGAAGATCTAGTTGATACTCCCTTTGATACATCACCAATTATATTATCTAATGATAGGTCTCTTGAGGTTGTCCAATCCTTGTGTTTAGGTGTAGCTGTTCCTTGATTTGTGTCATCTTTTGTTTCATCTTCATCCAGCTTTTTGGTTTCTATGTGCTGCTGTCTTTCTTTGTATTCTGCATCATTATCACTCAAAACTTCTACTTGAGAAGGGTTAGATTCATCACATACAATATGAACTGACTCTTCAACACACAAAGTTCTTTTATTAAAGACTCTATAAGCCTTACTTTACTTTGCAAGGAATATCCTAGAAAGATAGCTTCATCAACTTTTGAGTCAAACTTACCAAGATTGTCTTTGCCATTATTCAAAACAAAGCATTTACAACCAAATGCCCTAAGGTGACAGATATTTGGTTTCCTCCCTTTATAGATTTCATAAGGTGTTTTCTTTAAAATGGGCCTTATGAGGATCCTATTGAGAGTATAACACACTATACTTACAGCATCTGCCCAAAAGTGCTTAGGTAACTTTGTTTCATTTAGAAGAGTCCTAGCTCCTTCTTCTAGTGATCTGTTTTTCCTCTCCACAACACCATTTTGTTGTGGTGTTCTTGGAGCTGAAAAATTGTGATTAATTCCAAAATCTTCACAAAATTTTTTAAAGTGATCATTTTGGAATTCACCACCATGGTCACTCCTAATTGAAACAATATTACAACCCTTTTTCATTTTGAATAATTTTGGCAAGTTTCTTAAAAGCTGTGAATGCTTGACTTTTGGATCTTAAGAACAATGTCCATGTATATCTAGAGTAGTCATCCACTATAACAAGTCCATAATAATTTCCTCCTAAGCTCATGGTTCTAGAAGGGCCAAACAAGTCCATGTGATGCAATTCAAGAGGCCTAGAAGTAGAAATCATATTCTTACTTTGAAAAGAGTTTTTAGTTTGCTTCCCTCTTTGATATGCTTCACAAATTTTGTCCTTCTCAAACTTAAGCTTGAGTAGACTAATTACTAGGTCTTTTCTAATTAACTTGTTAAGATGATGCATGTTTATGTGAGATGTTCTTCTATGCCACAACCATGTTTCATTCACTTTACTCATCAAGAAATCAATTTTATGTATGAATGCATGGTCAATAGTCAAGACGTAGATATTACCCTTTCTCTTACTAATGTGTGCCACTTTGCCACTTTTTCTGTCATGTATCAAGCAAGTTTCATTGTTGAAGGTGACTTTAAATCCTTTGTCACACAATTGACTAATACTCAGCAAATTGTGTTTCAGCACTTCAATATACAGCACATCCTTAATCTTTGTAGACAAGCTGTCTCCAATATTTCCTTGTCCAATTATTTTGCCTTTATTATTGTCTCCATAAGTAACATATCCTTTTTCTTCAAGTACAACATCAGTTAGCATGGATATGTCTCCAGTCATGTGTCTTGAGCATCAACTATCTAGGTACCAAGTTGAAGATTTTGCTCTAAGACACATTTGCACAAGTCATTTTAAAAAGAGAGATAGGGTCCCCAATTTAAGTTGGGTCCAAAGGGGTTAGTTGCTTTCTTTCTTTTCTCAACCCATATACATTCACCATTAGGAACATAAAATCTTCTAGCATAACACTTGTATGATGTGTGACCTCTAAGCATACAATAATTGCAAGTAAGATTCTTTGATGATTTAGCATGTGTAAATCTTTGATAGAGATTTGTTTGATTATGCTACCTTTGATTCTTATGTTTTGGAGGTACAAACACAAGCTTGTTTTGAGTTCTACCTCCATGTTTATATCCCAATCCATAAGTATCACCAACAAACTTTTGCACACTTAGTAACTCATCTAAGTTGCATTTACCTTTGTAATACTTTCTCAGCAAATCAATCAAATAACTATTTTCAGTTTGTAAGCACATGTTTTCTTTTTCTACACATAGCTTATACTCATCAAATTCATCAAATTCTTTTTGCATATTATTGAGATCATCAACCTTAGAGTTGGCTGAGGAACATGTACATCCAATTTCTTTGTAACTTGAGAGAAGCTTATCATGATGTTCCTTCAACTTACAAAGCTCATCTTTCAATTCAGCAAGTTTAGAAACATGCCATCTTAGATCACTCTTAAGTTTGTTGTTTGCTTTAGCTAGTCTTTGAGCTTCTAAATGCATGTCATGAAATGCATCAACAACACTATCAAATTCAGAATTTACCTCTGATTCTGTACGTGATGATTCACAATCTCCATTGATGGTGGATGTAAGACAAAGGTGAGCTTCAATTTCTTTTTCAGATGAGGATTCAGAACTTGTTGATTCATTATTCTCCCAAGCAATGTAAGCCTTTTTCTGTTTCCCTTCTCTTCTTGACTTCTTCTCAACTTGTGGCTTCTTAGTTAATGAGGGACAATATGATTTTATATGTCCTTGCTTCCCACATTCAAAGCAAGTGATTGAGGAGGAGTTGTTGTTCTTGTTCTTGTAGTCATTCTTTTTCTTTTGGAATGATTGCTTTTTGCCCTTGTTCTTCCTTAGAAATTTGGAAAACTTTCTATCAATGAGGTTGACATTTTCATCATCTTCTTCTTCACTTGAACTATCATCTTCTTCTATCTTTGAAGGTGTAGCCTTTAATGCTATGCTCTTGTGCTTTTTATCTGCATCTTCATTATTTGTTAGTTGAGATAATTCAAGCTCATATTCCAAAAGCTTACCAAACATTGATGCCATTGACATTTGAGATAGATCCTTAGACTCTTTAATGGTTGTGACTTTAGGTTGTCAATCACTTGATAGACACTTGAGAATTTTGATGTTTAATTCTTCTGCATCAAAGGTTTTACCAAGTCCAAGCAAGTGATTCACAATGTGGGTGAATCTAGTTTGAAGCTGTGAGATGTTCTCATCATCTCTCATTTTGAACATTTCATATTCATGAGAGTGTGCTTTCTTGATCTCCTCACATCTTCAATTCCTTCATGTGTAACTTCAAGCAATTTCCATTTTTCTTTGGCACTTTTACACCTAACAATCCTGAAAAATTCATCGGAAGATAATGCAAAAGTTATCATATTTTTTGCCTTGAAATCATATTGAACCATTCTCTTTTCTATTTCTGACATTTCATCCCATTCTTTTGGTATTGCTTTGTTATCCACAATTTTGGTTGGAATGTAACATCCTTTTTCAATACTATTCCAAGCTCCCGGGTCGTTTGATTGGATAAAGATTTGCAACCTACTCTTCCAAAAATTAAAATGTTCCCCTTCAAACAAAGGAGGTCTATTCAATGAGGCTCCCTCTTTGAAAGTTATTTGATTAGTATTCATTGTACTGAATTTGAAAAGATCTTGAGCAAATTACAAGAACTAGCTCTTGATGCCAATTGAAAAATGGAATGAACACTTATGCAAATAACCAAGAGGGGTGTAACACCTCAAAATTTTGGAAGACACAGTCAATTACTAAGGTAAAATATTAATTAGAGGCAATACAAAAGGATCTAGGGTAAATGATGAAAATACCCCTGGATATTATATAAATGACCAAAATACCCCTGGACAATTTCAGAAATGACGATTATGTCCCTAAGATGAAAAATGACAGTTATACCCCTAGACATTTTTGAAAATGACCCATATATCCTAGATATTTTGGTAAGATATTTCTAAGAGAAATTACATAAATGTCCTTGAACAAATTGGATAATTACCATTACGTCCCGAGGGCGGTAAAATGACTAAAATGCCCTTTAGGTCAAAAATAACCAGATGACTTTAGAAATTGGTAGGAACCTCCGGATTGAATAAGATACTTTTAGACAACAAGTTATCAACATGGTTGGTGGCAGAGAACCATAAACAGTAATTTCTAGGAATTTTGGAAATATTCTGGAAAAGGACTTAATCTAGACTACCTCAAACATCGAAAAATTATAAGAGAAGTATGGACGTAATCTATGGGATTTTCTTTTAATCACGGGAGGAACAAGATTCTTAAATGAGTTAGTTTAGTAATTTTACTAAATAGAAGCAAATTGGACCAATACGAACTTAGAATTTTGTAATAAAAGAAAAATTTGTTGATTTGGTTATCTAAGATCAAGCCTTGGCCGTGTGATACACAATCAAGGGAGAAAAGCCTTAGGAACATTCAAGAATGAACACGTGGAGAGTTAAGAAGCCTAGCCATTTTCATTGGTCCATGTATAAAGAAAGTAATTAATGCTTAAGAGATATTTGAAGCAAATCTTATTCTGTCTCCTTTGGCCAAATACGTGGACAGCTAGAAACATTATTTCCATGATCCCAATGGTCAAAAGTTAGATATATGGGTTAGGAGTATGTGTTTAAAATTTTAAGAAGATCCAACGGTTAACGAGTTTAGAAGGAATATTTTTGTAACACGGGTTTTGGGCAGAAATTTTTATGACTAAGTCTAAGCTACCTATGGTTTTGAATAAAAATCAAAGGGAATGCACCCTGAGTAAGCTAGACCACGTGCAAACCAAGAAAGGAGGAGAATTATTGAGAAGTTTCAAGAAATGGGGACACTTGGAAGGTCAAAATTCAATAGCCAATCAAATAGC
>PYAF01003577.1:212642-231392 GCA_007407185.1 Glycine tomentella
AGCATATGGAATTACTTCCATCTCTTTCCGTTCAACATCATTCTTTGGGCATTGCATGAGACTAAATTTATCACCTTTCTGTACAGGAACAATCCCAGGTGAACACTTACTCATATTGAATCTCTCAAGAACCTTCTCAATATATCCTTTCTGAGATAGTCCTAACAATCCTTGTGACCGATCACGGAATATTTCTATTGCTATCACATAGGACGCATCTCCCATATCTTTCATTTCGAAGTTCTTTGAGAGAAAATCTTTAGTCTCATGCAATATCGATAAATCATTCGCAGCAAGTAAGATATCATCAACATAAAAGACTAGAAAAATAAACTTACTCCCACTGATCTTTTGGTATATACACCGATCAACAATGTTTTCCTTAAATCCAAAAGATGTAACAATGGTATTAAACTTTATATACCATTGTCGGGAGGCTTGCTTAAGTCCATATATTGACTTCTTAAGTTTACACACCAACTTTCTTTCACTTTTCATGGAAAAACCTTCGGGTTGATCCATATAAACTTCTTCCTCAAGATCACCATTAAGAAAGGCTGTTTTCACATCCATTTGATGCAGCTCTAAATCATAATGAGCCACCAATGCCATAATTATCCTAAATGAATCCTTTTTAGAGACGAGAGAAAAAGTCTCTTTATTATCGATGTCGTCTTTCTGAGTGTAACCCTTGGCAACAAGTCTGGCTTTATATCGTTCGACGTTACCACTAGAGTCGCGTTTTGTCTTAAAGACCCACTTACAACCAACTCTTTTAGAACCTTCTGGTAATTGAACGAGTTCCCAGACATTGTTCTGTTCCATGGATTTTAGCTCTTCCTTCATAGCTTCTATCCATTTATCAGATTCAATACTTTCTATGCTTGTGAAAACGAAACTAGATCTTTATAGATTCCAACATCATGATCTAATTCTTGCAAATAAACCACAAAATCATTCGGAATAGCTGACTTTCGTTCCCTTTGGGATCTTCTTAATTCTATTCCTTGTGGTTCTTGTGCATTAGTATTTTGCAAGTTAGTATCTTCCGGGAGAACTGTTTCATTCAATGTTGTTCATCATTGCTATCATGTTCTACAATGATTGGAACAACATTAGGTGAAATTGTGGAATGAGGAACAATTACAGGCAAAGGAATATTTACCAAAGTCTCATTTATTTCCACAACTTCCCTTTTAGAACTCCGACTAACTTCGTCATTCTCAATGAATCTAGCATTACCAGTTTCTACAATTCTCGGACTATGGTTTGGACAATAAAACACATACCCTTTAGACTTCTCAGGATAACCAATGAAGTACCCACTAACAGTTCGAGAGTCTAGTTTTCTTTCATGTGAATTATAAACTCTTGCTTCGGCTTGGCAACCCCAAACATGCAGGTGCTTCAAGCTAGGCTTTCTTCCTGTCCACAATTCAAAAGGAGTCTTTTGAACTGCCTTACTAGGAATCCTATTTAGCAAGTAAGTCGCAGTTTTAAGCGCATAAGTCCACAAGTTTCTAGGTAGTGTGGAGTTACTCATCATACTCCTTACCATATTTAATGAAATACTTTTCTCCATTAAAGGCCGGAGTGTCCATTGGCCCATAAATATCGGTGTGTATAATTTCTAAAAGCTGGGTGCTTCTTGTAGCGTTTTTCTTACTATGTTTGGTTTGCTTTTCCTTAATGCAATCCACACATAACTCAAGGTCATTGAAATCTAAATTTGGCAAAATTTCATCCTTCACCAATCTCATGATTCTTTCTTTAGATATATGACCTAATCTTTTATGCCACAAGAAAACAGAACTTTCATTTTTGATGCCACGTTTTAAACCAACATTGAAAACAATGTTAAGCAGTGATTCAGCATAAACATTATCAAGTTTCAATTTATATAAACCATCCATAAGAATACTAGAACCAATAAGATCAACATTCTTATATAAATTGAAAACTGTAGATCCAAACATAAGCTTAAAGCCATTATTATCCAACATAGAAACAGAAATAAGGTTTCTAGACAATGAAGGCACATAAAGGGTGCGTAATAGGTCTAAATGATAGCCACTTTCTAAGACCAGACGATAAGTCCTTATGCCTTCAATTGAAGATTTCTTTCTGTTTCCCATAAAGAGAAAATGATCTTCATTTGGATTCATAGTTCGGATCGTAACGAATCCCTGCAAGTTGTTGGAAACATGAGTTGTAGCACCAGAGTCAAGCCACCAAGTGTTATTAGGAACTTCAACTAAATTTGATTCGAAACTTACGAAAGATAAATAATTACCCTTCTTTTCGAACCAAGCTATACATTTAGGACATTGAACTTACCAAACTTCGTGCAGAAGTGGCACATGATGTCCTTTAGTTCCTTCTTTTCTTTCTCCTTCCCATCTTTCGCAGGTGCTTTCTTTTTCTTAAAGTGTCTTGACTTTGCTTTTAATCCTTTCCCAGCTTTCTAACCCATGAGATTAATAAAGTGACTCTCATGATTCCTTAATCGTCTTTCCTCCTGAACAAGCGTACTGGTCAATTCATTAACATTCCACTTATCCTTAATAGTGTTATAGTTAATTTGAAATGGCCCATATTCAGGAGGCAACGAGTTCAAAACAAACTGAACTAAGAATGAGTCCTCAACCGTAAGTCCCAAGGTATTTAGTTTTGCTGCAAGATTAGTCATCTCAATAATGTGCTCTTGCATAGTTCGCGACCCATCAAACTTCATGGTCGTGAACTGTGCCATAAGAGTACCAGCGAGTGACTTGTCTGTTGAACGAAAACTTTCTTCCACAAACTGCATATATTCCTTGACACTTTCTATTTGTGGAATAGTTGACTTAATGTTGTTGGCAACAGTCATCTTAATAAACATAAGGCTCAACCTGTTACTTCGCTTCCATGTTTTATGGTGTAATTTTTCTGCCTCACTACTGGTTTCAATAATAGCAGTGGGTTCATCCTCAAGGAGTGCCAAGTCAAGATCCATAACACCTAAGTGGAATTTGACTTGTTCACACCATTCAGAAAAATTCTCACCAATAAACATAGTAACAGATGATGCATGAGAATTCATGGAAACAGCCGCAATAATAACATACGCTCTTAATTGCGGGTCAAATAAAATCATATCAATATAAAATAGCACTCCTTTGGGTAGTTACCATAATATACTAAACATACTTAAATATCATAACATTAATAGGCAAAACATATTTTCAATTAAATATATATCTGTTATCTTTGGATAATCAAAATATATTTAATTAAAATATTAATTTACCACATAATGTCACTAATTATAGAATATGATTCTCCTTTGGGTGAATCCTTCCTTTCCAATAATTAGCAACATCAATTTATCCAATTTATTTCAATAATTGGTATTTCATAAGTACGTGGATAAATGACAATTTTATACATGCGATAACATTCTAATTTGGCCACTTTGGTGACTAACAAATTATAATCATAATGCATGCAAATACATAAGTATCATATTATTTTCACACTTCTAGTTTGGCCACTTTGGTGACTAACAAACCATGACATAATGCGTGAAAATAACTAATCAAATAATTTCATGATATAATCATAATATAATTCATCAATAAATATTTTAAAATAAAATATTATCTAGACACAGCGGAAGTCATGCCTTTATACATACTCCATTAATTAACAATACATAATTTTTGGTACAAATATTTATCATCAATTAAAGTCATCATTCCCAACAACCATTTTATCATCCAATTGTAAAATAAAGCTTGCTGACGTAAACTTATAATTATAAATCTTTATTTTACAAAGGGAGCAACACATCATATAAAATATATACATAAATAGTACCAATCTCATATACACATCATGTTTACCAATTGATCCGTCCATAGGATTCAAACAGATACGCATATGACAAATAAACATTTATATTCAATCATCATATAAGGAAAATCATGAATTCCTAAACAAGTGCTCTGATACCACATGTTAGAATAACATAATATATCATGTTCATAAAACATAAAGCAAGAACATGATAAAAGATCTTGGGAAATCATGATTTTCACCAATATAAGAAGGATAAAGACATACCCGGAAGCGTTGATGACGAAGTAACAACCATCTCTTTCTTTACCAACACCGGTAGGGTGATTTCTCTCTCTAAGCCTTCTTTTCTATTCTGTGTTTTTCTGATGGAAGAATAACACTTGGTGTTAAGGGGATAGAGGACCAACCCTATTTATACATAATTGTCTTTAATCTGGTACGTCCATCATATACCATATCAACGCTTGAGATCAATGCATTTTGTAACCGTTTTGTAGCGGTTAATTATTAATTGGGCCACATCAATAGTTGTAACTGTTCACATCAATAGTTGTAACTATTCACATCAACAATTGTAACTAACAATATTTTCATTATGTGGGAATATATTTCTAACACTCATTTCAAACGTTTGAATTCAGACAATATGTATTTGCCTTTCAATCAAAGGTGTGCCCTGCCTGGAGCACTTGTATAACACAAAACACGTTACATATATTGGCAGCTTAGTTCTAAAGAAAATTTAGATTGATTGTATTTTGTGTCGTCTTGGCTGTTTATAAGTTAGGATGCTTCTTTAGTTTTCTTATTTATGATATGATTTAAATAAAAGAAAAAACATTCACTTTCTTATATCACAAGAGTTCTTTCTTGTAACAAAAACATTTAATGATTTAAGTTCTGTTCCAATTTTACTTCCTAAAGTTTTATATATTTGGCCTTAGTTGCTGATTTAGAGATGTTTTTACTTTAAAAATTGTAATGTCTTAAGCCATTTTGACATTTGTCTGTTTGTGTTCTCATTGACATTTTGAGTTCAAGAACTATTATTGCCAGGAACCATCCTTGTAACTGCATTCCTAATTTAAATTTCTATGGCTTACTACTTTTCTGTCATTTTGCAGCTCTTGTTCAAGCTAAATCGTCCCATTGAAGCTGCATCACAAGGCTATTCATTCATAATAAGCTTCTCCAAATCCTTGGCATTGCATGTGGTATTGAATTTTCTGTTATTCATATGTTGTCTTCACATGTATATTACTATATTATTCTAGTTTGAGTTGTATACAAATAGAATTTCTCCCATTTTGACTTAAAGATGATGTTTCTTCTCAGCGTATTCTGCCTTTCTGTATGCGTGAAGTCTGGGTAACAACTGCTTGCTTGGCTTTAATTGAAGCAACCACTTCTAATTATAATGATGGCCATGTGGCACCTGACATATAGACGGTCTTCTTATCTTTGTTTGCAAAAAAAAAAAAAGAAAATAAAGAAACAAAGACGGTTCTCGGAATAACCGTCTGCTTATCTTATTTTTTTAAATAAAAAAAATTAAAAATAGATAGACAAAGACGGTTCTCCAGAAAACCGTCTTTGTATGGTCACCTACAATGACGGTTTTGGTAGAAACCGTCTTCTTATCTTCGTTTGCAAAAAGAAAATAAAGAAACAAAGACGGTTGTTCCCAAAACGGTCTTTGTATGTGCACATACAAAGACGGTTTTCAGAACAACCCGTCTTTGTTTCTTTTACAAAAAAAAAAAAATAATAAAATTATATATACAAAGACGATTTTGACAACCGTCGTCGAAAGTTCCGATTTACAACGACACCCGCAACAACGACGGTTCTAAAACCGTCGTCGTATGTGTCGCGTGTAGTAGTGCCTATAAGATCCAGCTATGACACTTCCTAATCATCACACACACACTATCATCTTCGGAGACAACAAGTGAAAATATTATGATAGCAACCACCCTATTTAATAACCAATCATTTGTTCAATTAACTTATAATATGGAGTTAAGATTGGAGATTGAGATGTATTTATCTTATGATTCAATATACAATATGTTTTATCATATCGAAATTGTTTTATAATTATACTTTTTCCAAACAGATACAGTTCCACGTAATATCACATAGTAGCATATGGTTGAACAGAAGAGATGTCTAGTGATGTAAAGATTCACTGTGGTTTAGGTTAAAATTAATGTCTAGTTAGGCTTAGATTAATGTTATATGGATTTTGATAAGGTTCGATAGATTTTGAGCACAGCGACATGCTACAGGACTTCTGATACGAGGTCACTCGAGTTCTCAAAAAACAAGTCTAACTATTCCTCAAAGAATTCAATACCTAAATCTGGGGGTATTGGTCACAGTATAAAAGACAATGTTAGAGGCACATAAAGGTCCATTTACGAGCCAAGGTCATAAAGGTCCATATGAGATCCTAACAATGTCATGGTTTGCTCAATTATCTATTAACCTAACTATGTTAGAATCTTTGACCAATCATTCCATCTTAATATTTCAGGCATGAACCCCCTATTTTGTTCTGTCAATGCTTACACAGGGCAGAATGCTGCCTTGAACATTTTGGTCACAAACCACCTATGTTATGCAACATAGGGACTTTGATTGTATCACTACCATGTAAGATATAACAGGTTTAGATAATAGATACTTAATTTTTTAGAAATTGATTGCAATTTGCAAAATAAATAAAAGAGTAGTTTGCCGAGTATTGATGCAAAATCACTGAGAATATATATCAATTTACGAAATACATATCATGATATATTGAGGAACCAACTCATTATAATTGACATGAAGGACAATTTTGGAAAATAAGTGGAACAACCTGTTAGTCTTGCTGTATTTTTTCACTTTTGCTCAACATACAGAAGGCACCTCGAAAATCATGTAAATCAATATTTGCTAATTTGTCGAGAATGCAATTTACTAAAATGATATGGGTTGCTGAGTTCTAAATATGGTTCTGATAATGAACATCTAGACCAATCAGGCACAAAAGTTCCAACTTTCACCTAAACCAATCATCTGCTAGGCCACTTGTACCCACCTCAAAGGTTCCAAACCTTGTCCATGGGGTATGGAGTAGTTTGGGGTTATACTCTTGCAAAAACATGGGATGTGAGTTTAGGGCCAATCTGCCTCATATCCAATAAATAAAAAACTAATTGTCTTTATACTAGGTAAACTTCATATTTTCAAACATGAGATGGTAGTCTGCATTATAATGAGGTTGAGCAAGGCATGTAGGGTGCCTATTTATTAATCTTTTATACAGGATGAGATTTTGGTCCCACAAGACCCACAAGGTGAGTAGATAGGAGTCAAGCATTAATTTCAGGCCAAAGAATGCACTATGGGGTAAGTTAGCAGAATCCCACCCGAACCCACCATGTTGCTAAGCCTATCCAACCAAAATAAAAATGAAAGAACAAATTTATCGAATAAATGTTAACCAAAAAGAACCTGGATTTCTCGAGGCATTTCTCTATTATGATTTAGTTTGTTTCTCATAACTCGCAACAAGTCTCGAACACTGTTAAAATTATACCGCCGATAATAACCGATGTTAGCAATGAAAGCTGGTTCCATCCTTTCATCCCATTTTCCACCCAAGGCCACTGTAGCAATGCTTTCTAATGTCACCAAAAGATCAGAATTAGTCTCTCTATTCTCCAGTTCCACCCTGTCACTGGTGTCACGTAAAAAGGAAAGCCTCATCTCAGAACTCCAGAAAAAGGATGGTACAATACCTCAGTCGCCTTTGGCCTGCAAATAAAGGAAATAATTTTTTAAATGAAATTGCTAGCCTGTAACCAGAGGATTACAAATATAAATGCTAGACATATAACAACATTCATGGGCCTCTATCTAAAAGCTAAAGCTTTTAAGAGAGTTGATATATGGCAACACATATACTTCCAGTCCCTCATATACCAAACAGTCCCTCTAATTTTAATTTATGCAATCAAATGTTCCATATTTGTCAAGTTTTGTCAATAATGTGCAAATGATAGCCTTTGTGACTCCTTAACAATAGGGGAAATGGCAGTCTAGAGGTCACGGGCAAATCTACATATGAGTGAGGGTGTGCACATGCACTCCCTCATTTTAAAAAATTACATATAATTATTTAATATTTTTATATTTTGTCTTCTCTAATTTTATATATTTGAATTCATTACTCTTATATTTTTATATTTTCATATTTTATACTTTTTAATTTTATATATTTAAACCTACTATTCTCACACCACTAGTCTAAAATTTTATTATTTTAATGTTTATGTTTTTATCTTCATGTATGATAATGATAATTATTAATTTTTATTTATTTTTAAATAAATTGTCCCCACTAAATCCTGGATCGGCCATTGCTAGATGTTCATGACACCTGGTCGTGGAGTTCCCTAAAGTGGCTACCAAAATAATTAATACCATTTCTTTATTATTATTGCATGATGATGAAATATCTTTTGCACTGACTGAACCTTCACATGCATGTGCATGCAAGGCAAAGCACCTTCACCCCCCCTTTGTTTTTCTCATATTTGTAAATTGAAGACTTTTGGAAAAGAATAAGCCAACCATGCCTCTTTGACTAGCCCACAACTGTATGCATTATTTTTAATAATAAAATAAAAAAGAAACGTGTAATTAAATTAAAGAAGAGAGTGAAGGGACACAAAATAAGAGTTGTGGAAAAGACCCCCCTGAATACTGATATCGGAAGATCTTCATAAACTCACATAAATACTTCAATAGATTGATCATTAGATATTATCAAAATAGGGTACATTGTTACATCTTATCTTATTATTCATAATTTGGACTTTGAGACTTAACCATTTTATACCACATACCAATCAAGCAAGTCATTACAAGATGAAAAATTTATGAAGGTATCAACATCAACAATACTTTTAATCCAAGTTAATTGGGGTCTGTGGTAGATGAAGGTATATGATAATATATATCCATTCTCCAGAAAATGCATTGAATGAGAATGATTTACCTTACATCAGGGTTAGGGTTTAATAAACGACTAATAAGATCTTTGGCTTCAGGAATGAACTCCACTAGGAAAAGATCCATTTGATTTTTCAAAATATTAATATCCCGTTCAATACGTTCTCCAAAAATGGATGTTTTCCCCTAGTAACACAGAAAAAGAGGACACAACCTAAACTAAATATATCTACTGCCCGTGTTTGACGTCCTTGAACAAGTTGCTCTTGTGCTTGCCAACCTGAACTGCCACCACCTGCAATAAGCCAGTAAACCTTAGCACGAGAATAATAAAGTAATTAAAGTATTGCAGATTAAAATGTAGGATTCAACAAAAAAACAAGCTACTCAATTAACCTGATGTGAAAAAGGAACAATAAAGGAAAAAGTGAATGGACGGACTCTACATATCAATGTTAAAGTTGAGTCTAAAATCTGACTAATGATATTGGATTGATATGGAAACAAATTGGGAAAGATAACAAAATTGGGAAACAACTCCTAAAATTACATCCTAAATAGGATCAATTGATCCCACAATAACTTATATGATTTTATAAGATATATTGAAAGCATGCAAAGATATTCTAAAATACTTTGGAGATGTTTTGAGATATATATTCTAACCTCCGCTCGAGTTAAAACTTAATAAGCTTCTAACTTATTATAAATCAACATCAATAACACTTTTAATTCAAGTTAGATGGGATCGATAGTAAATTAATTCAATAATAAATACTAGAAGATTGAAAAAAAAATCTTATTATAAATAAAATATAAAAATAAAATAATTTAAAAAAAAATAATGTCGGCCCCATAAGCCATAGCTAAAAAGACAAATTCGTTATTCTTCTGAGGAGTAGCATTATTACCCAAAGAAGACATTTTCCAAAAGACATTTGCTAATCCCCATATCAGAAAGCTTTGCACATAAGGATTTTTCCTTGATTATTAGAACATTTTGTGGTTTCAAATCCCGATGTATCATTCCCAATTCATGCAAATGAACAACCACAGACACAATGTCCCTGTGTTGCCATACAAAAAATGAAAGTTAATTTATTAGAAAGTCAACCTCGGTCCATAAGTTAGTTGGATCAACTACGTGAATCCAAATTGTAACTAAACATGTTTACTCTTGGGCATTCTTTATTATTCACTACTATGTTTTCCTCCAACCTTTTACCATCATAACCTCTTACCTACATTTTATGGTTGTGTCACCCTTGTTACTCATTTCATCCCCTTGGTTTCTCCTCCTATTGCATTGAAATGCTAAATTTGTTCTAGTAAATTATATCTGATCTTCAACTTACTGAATCTACCTCAACCTTAGATGTTAAATCTAGCATTCCACATTTGATAGTCTAAATGAAGAAACTAATTCGTTTCCTAATGTACTTTAGATTTAATTTAATTGCATAGGACAAAAAAGAGAAAATTATTAGAAATAAAACTCTAATTAAATTAAGGGTATTTTTGAGATGGTAACATTAAATAGGAAAATAATAGTTAAAATTTGCTTATATTTTAATCCATCACACAATTTTTTTTGCTTATATTTCAGTCCGGAGGTAGTACTAGCAAACTTTGTTACTTTATTATTGTACTTTTCTATTTTGCTTTATTATAGAGCTGAGATGTTAAATTATGATGTTGTTTATTGGAATAATTTTTTTTATATTAAGTAAACTCTTACGAGTTTACAAAACCTCCACAAGTTTACGTAAACTCTAGAGTTTGACAACCTTTGTCGTGCACATCAATAACAACATGGTACACTTGACCTAAAATCACACTGACCTGATGAGATCTCACACCAACAAAAGATTTGGGCGATCCTCGTCTCATAAGTCATGAGTTAGTTTTTGGGATTGAATTAGGCTCAATCCAATTTCAAAATGATACCAAAGCCTATCACAGATCTAATATTAAGTCATCCTCAACTATCCAAACATCTATCCGATCTACAAGTTTTCCTAGTGCAATAAAAAAAATCATGTTCTCTCCAATCTCCACATTCCATATGTCCAATCTATCTAGGAGTGAGGGTGTGTGTTGAGATTCCACATCAACTATAGATATGATCAAAATAGAGTTGATAAAGGCTTGGACAATCTTCATCTCATGAGATAAGTTTTAGGATTTTTTTTTATATTATATGTCTATTAATAAATAGTCAAATCAAGAAGACATAATACCAACCTCATTAGTTTTAGTAATAGAGGCGATGGATAGCCGTTTTCCTTCCAAAGACATTGTGTATTATACTTCTCCGTCTCCATTTGGGACTTTATCAAACATCTGAAACCTTGGTCCTTCATAAACACAGAGTTTTCTGATATATCTGAATAAATTTGAATCAAATCATCTAAATTGCATGTACAACGTTCCAAAGCAAGGTAAACAAAATCCGTATCATAATCCACCCCATGCCATCGGACAATATTTGGATGATTATCAGACACAATGAGATTTTGGATTTCTTTATAAGCTACATCATGATGAGCCTTAACGAGACGTTTAACAGCAACAGCTCGGCCTTCATATATTCCCTCAAGGACAATGGTATCGTTGCTGCCCTTAGCAATCACTTTATTTGAAACAAATAATTTACCAATCCTTCGTCCATCAACACTTTCATCAACTTGATTGAAGTGCTGTCATACTTGTCTATAGTAAGGGTAAAAATTAAATTTAATATAAATTAAATAAAAAATTAGCAAAATGGTGCAAGCAAGGTAATATTTAGGAAAATGGTGCACTCTATCACGCCCAAATGGGGCGTGTTTAAACATGCCCAAATGGGGCGTATTTGTGCACATTTTGACACTTGGCAGCATCCAGACGGGGCGCGGTATGAACGAAAACTTCGGACGGCCATAACTTTTGATTGAGATGTCTGATTGAGACGAAATCGGTGGTCACGCGCTCGAAATTAAGAAGAGAAGCCCTGGACAAGTTTCCGAAGGGGACTTGCCCAAAAATTTTTCCCAAAAGAGGCCTCTAAGTGCCTCAAAATTGTAATTTAATCGTCGAAGCTACAAAAAATTTCGTGTTTTCTATTTTTTATCTATTCAATTAGTGAATTGCAATCTATTCTTTATTTATCTAATTACTTCTCTTAATTTTGAGGGTTTTGACATAAAATACATCTTCATCGGACATTGCTACGAGAAATTACAACTGTTCAAAGTTATATGCATCGTCGATATTATAGTCTAATTTTGTTCAATTTTTTAAATTATTTTTATGACCACAACAACATGATTTTTTAGTATTTATGGTTTAGGGTTTCGGGTTTCAGGTTTAGGTTTATGGTTTAGGATTTAGGATTTAGGGTTTATGCTTTAGGGTTTAGTGGTTTAGTGTTTAGGGTTAATTAATCCAAAACCCTAAACCACTAAACCCGAAACCATTAAAAATCTATAGCAAGAACCTTGATGTATATTGTTTCAACTTGTGCCAAGTCCATCATCATATACACAGAGAAGAAGCAAAACAGAACCATCAACAGTTAATCATTAACCCAAAGCCCTAAACCCCTAATACTAAAACCATCAACACTAACCAATTATCCAAACACACTACCCCTTAGCCCTAAACACATAAACCTTATCCCCCTAAACCATTAACCTAATCCAACAATTAATCATTAACCCAAAGCCCTAAACCCCTAAACCGAACCCACTAAACCCTAATCAATTAACCAAATCCAACAGTTAATTAACCCACAACCCTAAACAAATGCATAAATGTTCCAAAATTATACTGTAAAATTGACAATACATATAACTTTGAACAGTCGTAATTTCTCGTAACAATGTCCGATTAAGACTTATTTTATGTCAAAACACTCGAAATTAAGAGAAGTAATTAGATAAATAAAGAATAGATTGCAATTCACTAATTGAATAGATAAAAAATTAGAAAACACGAATTTTATTGTAGCTTCGACGATTAAATCGCAATTTTGAGGCACTTAGAGGCCTCTTTTGGGAAATTTTTTTGGGTAAGTCCCTTTCAGCAAACTTGCTTAGGGCTTCTCCTCTCAATTTCGAGCGCGTGGCCACCGGTTTCGTCTCAATCGGACATCCCAGTCAAAAGTTATGGCCGTTCAAAGTTTTCGTTCATACCGCGCCCCGTCTGGATGCTGCCAAGTGTCAAAACGTGCACAAATACGCCCCATTTGGGCGTGATAGAGTGCACCATTTTCCTAAATATTACCTTGCTTGCACCATTTTGCTAATTTTTTATTTAATTTATATTAAATTTAATTTTTTCCCTTATAATTACCCTTTTGTGTCAGAGCATCCTCATTCTCTGGAGACAGGTGCTTTTCCCTTTTATCGATAGCGTCATTTTTCTTCCCTAATTTTCGTGTTTTCTTTTTCTTAGCAGGCGAGCTTTTTAATTCAGACTCACTGTTTTGGTCCTTCATTATATCTTGATTCTTAAGCACTAGAGGATAGATGAGTGAAAAGGCCACAAGAAAGACTGTAAACAATATAAGAGGTAATGGAGTTGGCCATTCACTTTTCCTGTTCAGATAAACTTCCCCTGTTGTTGTAAACTCCAGAAAAGGTTGTTGAGGGAGCATTATATTATCATCATAACCATTGAATAATCTATCAATATCTACTACTTATAATAAAAGAGAACCATTTTCTAACAGGTGTCACTCTCTCAGGTAGGCAAAGCTGAGTTGTCACTCCCTCAGTTTTCTTGCTTTTGTTTTCTTTTTTCCTTTTGCGAAATAACAGAGGCTCAAGAACGCGTCATTTTCCAATTTGAATTTCAAATTTCAAATTCTCTCTCTTCTTCTCTTATACTGCTTCCTTCTCCCTTTGTCTGTAGCTTTTTTTTTTTTCTTCTCTTCTCTTCTCTATTTTCTTTTTCTCTCTCTTATACCTCTTCTATTTACAAAGTTTGCATTTTTTCACGTTCTGGGTATGTTTTGTTTGCATTTTTTTATTTGGGTATTTTGTTTTCTTCAGATGGAATTGAGGGTGGTGGCGAGGGAGAGCACTACCACGAGGTGCTACCATGGAAAATGAGGAGATCCATGGCTGAAGAAGAGACCACGAGGTGAAAACACAATTTGATCTTTTTTCTCTGATGGATGTTTTCTATTTGTTCAAAGTTTTGATCTCCATTTTTTTTCTTCTTCTTTTTCATCTCAAAGTTGAATCTTCTACTGTTGTTTGCAGACATTTTTGAGACGTCGGTTAAGTAAGAAAGAGGAATCATTTCTTCATCTGGGTTTCCGGTTTCCAACCATGGTCGTGTGTTGTTTTTGGTTTGTGTTTGTGTTGTGTGTTGTTTTCATCTCAATTTTTTTTCTTCCTATATCATAACCTTCTTTTCTATCTTTCTAGAAACAATTCTGACTATGCAATACATTATTACAAGGAGACCCCGACAAAGTTCCTTTCGAAGCCATCGACTCTTTAAATATTATTGTGCATCTGGTATGTGATTCAATTTACATTTCTGGAAAACCTTCTAAATGATGATGAAGGAGTCAATAAATGATGTGAACTTATAAACATATTATTGAACCTATTCAGACATATTATATTTCATATTTACATTTTTCATTATGCCTTTGAAACAAGTTATATTTCAATATTGTTCTGAGACTCCTCAAATCTATTGGTGTAGCTGGTGTGAGATTGGTTTACCTGAATTCAATTATAACACAAGTTGCCTCTTGTACTATTCCATGAGATATTTGACAAAACGTGTTTTGCTTATGAAATGTTTGACAAAATGTCTCACCCAAATTTCTATTGCCCTGTTTATAATCTTTATTGTATATTGCAGGTCATCTTGTGTTATGTTGCTTTCACCATTTTGACTAGTATGTAAACTCATGACACCAACTGACAGGTATGTTGTTTTTAAATATCACTCCCATCTAACAAGTATGTGTCATGTGGTTTTACTCCCAAGAATTTGAAGGAATCATATGTGTGCCACAATCTCTTAATATACGGTGCAAGTACTAGCTTTAGTTATTTCTTATCTGAACTTATTTGTGTGTTAAGAAAATTATGAGACCTTGTGAAGATGGAGAGTATGGGAAAATAAACATTATTATTTAGCAGGGAAGAAGACTAGCCTGGGAAAAAAATAATTATTATTGACCAGCTCATGAACAAGAGTGACGGCAAACGACTGAGCAACTAGGATAACTACACTCACGGACTAGGTGTTTTAATATTATTAATTGAACTTAATTTGCAAGCTTTGTTGAAGGAAAGAGCAATAGGGTGCTAAGTTTATATATTTGCCAGCTTAAATGATTACTGTTATGTTTAAATCATAGGAATTTAGTTAATATATTTGCAAGCTTAAATTTTCACTTCTTATGCATTGCAGTAGCCTTTTAGACTAATAATTTTCACTGTCATGCAGCACCAGGAAAACTTAGGGTCATATCAGTTTCTGAGGTAATATCCTTAAGTAATTTGCAATATGAAGCTAATATTCAATAGAGTTATCAATTGTCTTGAATCCAAAGAAAAAAGAAAAACGAAAACAAAAATATGGCTTGCAGAATTTGGTTATTTGATCTTCACACTTCCCATAATAGTTAATCTGATAAGGTGTGACTTATTGTAGGTGTCACGTGTCTTTCATCCTAATTTCTCTGCCAAATGGAGGTGTTACCTTTGTATTTTTCCACCCACCAATGGAGGGTATACTGACCAAAGCAGTGACAATGGGGAGTTTTACGACAGTTTTAAATATAATGAAATTTATGATTCTGCCAGCAAGGATGAGTTAGAAAATGAAAAGAAATCCTATGTGTTCAGTGTAAGCAAGGTAAATCAGCTTTTTTGAAAATTAGAAGGTAAATTGTTATCCTACAAAATGTTTGCCCGTGATACAAAAGCTTCAAGAAATGAGTTAGAACTTAATTCTTGAATTTCTATCTATGCTCACTTAATTATCTCATTCAACTGCAGTGCACATTATAGAAACTACCACAATATTCTTGGGAGGGGTAGAAAAATTTAATGGTAAATAAGCTTTTGCGAAAATTAGAAGGTAAATTGTTATCCTACAAAATGTTTGCCCGTGATACAAAAGCTTCAAGAAATGAGTTAGAACTTAATTCTTGAATTTCTATCTTTCCTCACTTAATTATCTCATTCAACTGCAGTGCACATTATAGAAACTACCACAATATTCTTGGGAGGGATAGAAAAATTTAATGGCTGTGTGATTATTATTTGGAATTCAATCTTTAATCATTTCCATTATTTCAGATGAAACAAATTTAAGTGGTTGGCTTTAGTTTGTGAGCACTAAAGGAATAATTGCCCCACATGTTAGAAATATAATATATAGAAATCATTCATGTGTCTTCATCTAACAAAGATTTTAAGATAGTTAATTCAGATTCATAAGATTGTATCAAAACCTTCATGACCAAGAGCTCTAGAGTTCAGTTCTTGCTTCCCTTATTCTTCTAATAAAATAAGTCTAACTTCAGCCCAAAATAGGTGGGACTATGCAATTATACATTTTCCATGCTTCAAGGCTGAAAGGGCTCTTGCGTGAGGGAGCATGTTAGAAATATAATATAAAAACCATTCATCTGTTTTCACATAATAGTTTAACCTTTTGAGATTGTTGTTGCATGACACCACTAACATATTTGCTTGATGTTTCCATGACTTATAAGAGGGAAATATCATTTATTCAATTGGCTGATGTCTGTCATTTTGTTTTAGTGGTCCACCAACTGAGTGTTTTGTTTACCATGCTCGAGCTATGGAAGTCAAACTGCCTGCAACTGTGAGTGCCATGTAACCTTTTTGTGGGTCTTACCTTTATCTCTTTTTTGTTGCCCACAATTGTTATTCTATAATTGGAATTATTTGAGCTTGTCTGGCTCTTGGTATGTGTGGTTAAGTTTGTGGATGTGGCTTACTCCAGATTGGCAACATTGATTTGGCCCAAATATGGATAGTTACTTATATGATTTTGCTTGATTATCCATATATATGCTGCTGGAAATGTATTAACATGAGAATATTAATCATGTTTCTTGTGTTTTAGGATATTGGTTACAATTGTTTGTCAATTTACAAGTGTTTTATGAGGTAAATGATCCTATGAATCATTATTTACAAGTTTTTCTTTTAGTTTGATGAGATAAATGATTTAATTAGTGATATCATAAAGAAAGAAGAAATGTGACAAATTAACAAGATATGGATTTTGAGATTTGGTTATCTATTATTCATTCTTTGTTATTGGCATGATTAGAACCTAACTAGCATCTTATAACTTCATGACAATTATGATTATCATTAATTATAAGCATATCTGAAATTGTCTTTTCTTCTTCTGACATTAATTTGTTAGGTTCATTTGGTATGAGAAAAATACACTGTCAAGTTTGGTTTAGGTACAAGTTTGGATTTCAAAAATATTTAGTATGTTGTTATTGGTGAGCTTCATTTCATCTCTCTTTTTTCTCATTTTTCATTAACCAAATCTGAATAGATACCCCTTTTCATTATTAATAATATGTCAAAGAATTACTTTTTTTTTGTGATTTTAATTTGTGTTGTGTTGGGGACTACTTTTTTTGTTCTTCAAGGTATCTCATACCAAAAAGTGGAAAGTATACCCACTTTTTAGAAGTATCCACCACAGTCCAGACAACTTCAAAGAGCCAGAGAAGTTCTTTGTCAAAGAGGAGTAGAGCTGCAGAGTTTCATAATTTGTCTGAAAAGGTTCTGTTTTTATCTTCCAATTTTATGAGAAATCTTTATATTTTGTCTTAGTTCCGGTTGATGATTTTGATGTGTGCAGAGAAGGATGAGTAGGATTAACCAGAAAATGAAAGCCTTAAAGAATTTAATTCCAAATTCCAAGAAGGTACTATATCTCTACATATATTTATAATCATTTGCCTCTTCATTAAGTTGATTAATCTTACAAAATACTACTATTCTCTTTTCTTTAGAATTATTTTTGTCTTGATGATTCCTTTGTGTTTGTTTTCAAAAGACAAACAAAGCTTCAATGCTAGATGAGGCCATAGAATATTGGACCGAACATGACTTTCGCATCATAGGAGCCTTGGTTACAAGTAAGGTTTGTAGGTTTTATGTTTCGCTATTTTCTTGATTTGGAGATATACTTATGGTTCTCTATTTCATTTTCGTTTTGGACCTCACTTTCCTTGCAACTGATACACCTTCTGCCCTCTGCTTCACCGGTGCTGGATATACTTATATTCGCTGCCTTTGTTATATGCAAGGTTTTTACCTATTTTCTTTTTTAGTTTCACTCAATTTTGTTTTTAAATTTTGCTAGATAGCTTAATAGTATGTTTGCATGGGGGATTTTGAGAGAGGAATTAAATTTTTTTAGTGAATTTGAATTTAAATTACCACGTGTTAAAATGTTTGGATATTAAATCTAAAGAATTTTTGAAATGATTGAAGTTTTATAGGGGATCATCGAAGTAAGGACACTCTATTAAAAGAAAATTTTCACTTAGATAATAGTTATAAATTAGTTGTTGCTGCTCATTTCTCATAAAAACAAGACAGTAGGCTTTGTTTCAATCAGTCTTGTAATATCATTAGTCCTGGCAATGCTATATTATTTTAATGCATCTTCTTTTAATCCAACTTTTTGTTGATTTGAGGGGGAGCTACATGAAGATTCAAGTGAAGAATCAAGTAACAATAAGGCTTGGATGTTTTGGCTTTCAACATGGCTCAAGGAATGAAGATTGAAGCTTGTGATTTAATGTAAAAGGAAAGAAAGCACTATGGTGATCCAAGCTTTGAATACATATCATTCATATATCATACAAGCATTGCATCATAT
>PYAF01003577.1:271923-302730 GCA_007407185.1 Glycine tomentella
ATACATATAACATTGATACATAACTATTATTCTAGAATGTATTTTCTAGAACAATATTTTATTTTTAACATTATGAGAAGTACTTTTCAAAATACAATTTTATTTTTAATATTTTAGAAAGTATTTTCCAAAATATTATTTTTGTATTTCGAATAGTACTTTTCAAAATGTTAAAAACATAAAACTCTATATAAAGAAAAATTTGTATAATAGTGAAACAACTGAAATGGAAAAAAAAAACATATAATTTGTATAATTAATGTCACTTGAAAACTTAAATTTTTTTACTTATGCTGATTCACTTGTTAATGCCATTATTAGTTAAATGTTTGGAGGTTGAAATTTTTATAATTTCATGAGAAGTTGCCACCAGTTATTTGTTGTCATTTGTAGTCTTTTGTTTTGTATATAATATTGATGATTATTGATTTGTGGGTTTAATTCCTATATATATATTATTTAACTCCTTATCATATAAATGTCATGTCAACAATTTACATAAGTGTCACATTAGTATCAATATGTTACATCAAAATCAATATTTGACTTTGAACAATCAATTGATAGGAGGATCAAAATTGTTGATTTTGAAAAATAAGAAAACTAAGTGTCTCGATTTACAAATATGGAGTCTGATAACGATGTCGAATCGTCTCAAACCAAACTAGGATTCCAATTTTGCAATATAGGAATAACCTAGGCTGACTCAGAGACACAATTCAATTATGTTTCAACTTCAATTCACTTATAAATCAGAGCAAGTGATTTCATCGAGCAGTTTGCAGACAATTAAAATTCAGAAACTAAACCACAAAATTAACATGATAATGAAAATAGATTTAAGGAGCATCAATTCAATTCACCAAATCCAAGCAATTCGAATTATCACAATTTTCTAAAAATGACGATCCTATTATGAAGATTCAGTCAATCTAATTAGAAATAATTCAATGGAACTAATCCCTAATTAAATTAAATTATCATCCAATTAATCTGTAATTAGGATTTGAATTAGGAAATTAATCAATTACCTAATTCATTTTTAATCCTAAATACATTTATAATGATGAATACAAAATAGAATTAGAGAAGAGGATGAACATTCACAACAGAGTTCAAAATTGTTAACCAAAACTCAAATTCATCATTGTTTGAACTAGATCCTTGGATTGATCAAGGATTGAAAAGGAAAAGAGAAGAACAGAGTTGAAGAGATGAAGAAATATGAAAAACAAGTGAGAGAAAAAGATAAAGAAGAGTTTGATCTAAACCTTATACTAAAAGTTTCTAAAAACGTGTTTGTTAAAAAATGAGTAACTCCCTTTACAAATAAACTAAGTAGACTAACTCTAACTAATCAGAAGTAACGGGTGCATATTGATTAGGTCCACCTAACCTCTCTAATTAAGCTAATTACAAAATGCAAAAATCCAAAATTCACAGCCCAAAATCCAATTGCATAGGCACTGACTTTCAAGTCCAAAACGACTTTCAAAAAGGCAGAAATTAACTCAAGCTCATATGTGACAAAATTGTTGTAACTCTTTTCCATAGCTTTTCAAGGACTACTCATATGCTCCATTTGGAGTTCTGTAACGTCCTGTATAGATCTTGCACAAGACAGATAGGTCAAGTAAGTACAAAATCCAAAAATAAACAATAATTATCAATTAAGTCTAATTATTTGTCTAAAATCAAAAGTGAATTAAGGCCATAAAATAAGAGTCAATTAAGATAAAAAATAGAAAAATAATAAACTAAAAATGTTCTATCAGATAGTAAAATCATGGATTCAAAATTATAGGAAAACCAAAATTATAATTTAGCAAAACAAAATTATTGCTATATATTATTTTTGAAATATTGAGAATAACCCAAGTCTCACATCGGCTAGAGATAGTGCCAAGTCAGAGTATATAAGTGGAGAACAATCCTCACCCTATGAGCTAGCTTTTGAGGTTGAGTTAGGTCTAAACCCACATTTTAAGATGAAATTTAGTGATTGTTGGAATGTGATTTTTCTCAATTAAACAATCTTTTGTGCACTTCTAAAAATATAAGAAAAGCACTTTAAAAAACTGTTTTATCAAAAAATGGAAAAGGCACATCCAAGAACGCAATGTCTTAAAACCAATGGATGTAACAAACAACTTTTCCTTTTTTGGTTTTCTAAAAGTTCATGCGTATGTGCGCATCCTTAATGCAATTAATAGCTAAGCTTTATTGTCATCATGTCTACAAATATGGATGAACCAATTGCTACCTCCACATCTCAATTGACCGAAAATTAAATCAATTTTAAGAGAGAAAAAACTTTCCAAGTTCTGAAGGGGAAGCAATAGTTTTTCATGGCAGAAAATTTGGCTATGAAGTTGGGTGTGATGTTGGTGGTGACAGTGCTAGTAGTTAAGTTGGTCTTAGAGCCACAACTTGTGGAGTGTTCATTTGCGATCCCACTCAACCCCTGCACCCTTCCTGAGTGCATTGCTCAATGCAAGAACATTTTGCACGAAAAATTTATGAGTGCTTCCTGCATGAACACTGGCTCTCAGGGAAGTCTATGCATTTGCTTAGGTTGAAATTGTCATACAATACTTTGCTTTATTATTACGATTATTACAATAATGTTGAGTGTTGATCTACGTAAGGGATACACTAGACAGGCTGGTCCTTATATATGGAAGGGCTAAAATTATGTTACTCTGAATAAAAAAAAAAAAAACTTTTTATATTCTTGAAAGTTGAAACCATTATGTTTAAGAGCGTTTTTTTTATCAGTAAATGTAAATTATTAAAATGTTAATTTTGTCAGCAGAGTAAAATAAACTCACGACATTTTTCCTCTCTCCTTCTCCCTTAATTATACAACTTATCTTATATCTCCTATTGTTTAAGAGCATTGCTGAATGGTACTGAAGAATTTGTTGCCAATAAGCACGAATCCAAGTGCTTTTTGAAGGAGACTTGTATGCTGCCTGTTTATCTTTACAATGTTTTAAATATGGCCTAGTATTTCAAATTGAGCACAATAAATCAAATTCAAACCAGTTTGTCTTTACATTTATCTATACAACTTTTAACCGTTTTGTTTACTGTCTTTATCATTATTTGTGCAAATCCTAGCTACCTCCTTTTCTACTTTCATCTACGTCAAGCAATTATTGAAGTAGCCTAGAAACCTATCTACTGAGAAGCAAAATCCCCTTATAGATACCAAATATCAATAATTATAGGATCATGTTGGAACAAGTTTAGTGGAATCATTCGACCAAGTTTATCTCACGTGTCAAACTAAACATTAAATTGTATTATTTGGTTTTTGTTTTAACTTCACGAGGTTTTTTTCCACAAGGGTATGCAATCAAGTATTTATCTTTTTCTTTCCTGTGTGCACCAAGAATATACCCCACTGATAGTCAGTAAGGCTAATTTCCTATTAGACGTAAAAGTCATAAAAAATGGATTTTAGTTTTTCTACAAATTCTTCTTCATTCACGCAGCCAGAAATCAAACTTGTAACAATATGTTTAAGAAACTTAGCTATCTACCTGTAATGGACCTTGGTTGTATAAACTATTTATCTTTGATCATAGATCATACGTAGAAGGGAACAATGACCAAAATGCCACGAATTTGAAATTAAATGGCCAAAATGCCACGCTTTCCAAATAATTTTTCAGAATGCCACATGGGCAAGTTTGTTGGCAACCTTGACATGGCTAATCCGCTGGACATGGCAGCGAATTAGGCTCCTGCTAACGTGGCGCGTGTTGGCTACTTCGCAAGACATGGCAGCGAATTAGGTGGCACATTGTCACTGGTCAGTCCTAATTCGCTTGTGGGTCCAGCGAACTACGTCTATATCTCTCTCCCTCACTCTCACTATAACTTTCAATCATTTTTCTCCCTCAATCTCACTTTTACTCTCACTTTCCTCCCTCAATAGTTTACTCCACTTCCTCACAAGAGCAGGTTAGTTTTTTACTGTTGAATAATTTTTTTTGTATTCTAAATATTCAATATATTTATTATTTATATAGTTGTAGTTATTAAATGATATTTAGGTTGGAGATTTAAAACATTAGGTTAGATGATCTTTAATGTTAGTTTATTATTATTAATTTTGTAGGATATATTATAGACATATAGGAATATTTTGTTAAAGTTTATAATTGTTAAGTTTTAGAATTTCATTTATTTAAATGAATATTGTTATAGAATATTTATCAAAAAATTATAATTATAGATTTATGTAAGAAGTTGTACGGTTATTAGATATGTGTGTTCGAAATCATCTATATTTAATTTGATGTAAAGATTTGATTTAATAAAAATAATATATAGTAACACCAATTAAATTAATTATATATTATGATTTTTAAAATAATTATTATAAAATTCAATAAATTTAATGGCAATCTATATGATTGAAGTTGGACTTACTAAGGACGTAGAAAATCTTTCTTCTTGTATATTGAAATTCAAAAGTCTTAAAAATACAAATAAAATATAAAAAACATAAGTTAAAATATGACGATTATCTCTAACATTTAATATCAAAGGCATTAATGACAGTATATATCAATATTCACACTAAAATAAAACATAATCATATCATATCAATGTAGATTATAAAATATAAAAAATAATCCAAAGTTTCAAACCATGGTTCTAAAAAATGATTCGGGATCACAATTCCCTCTTGTAACTCAACTACAATTGCGATCACTTTTAAATCAATTTAACTCAACAAAAAATGCAATCGCGGCAAAAAAAAATCAACAATGAATGAAAAGATCAATTTAATTCTAAAAAAAAACTAAAATAAAAGCAAAATGAAAATACTAAAATAAAACAAAATGAAAAAAAAAGATAAGTAACCCGGACCAGATCACTGGTTCGACCACAAACTCGGCCGAGTCAATCTAGGTCGCTCTAGGTCAATAGTGTTGTCGATCGAACTTATGACTCGATCCAGTCCAACCACTGAGTTGCGATTCGACTAGTCCAACCGACTAGGTTGATTCAAGTTTTAAAATTCTAGTTGTATCATAAAATTCTTACTTTAAATATATGAGATTAATGTTACAAAATAACGAAAAAAAAATAATAAAGATACCACACACATGAAACAAATAAGGAAGTTAAAATTGAGGAGAAAAAAACAAAAAGATATTTATAATCACAAAGTATTCATTAAATTTAAACAAATTTTTTATCATATTGATTATAATCACAAAGTATTTATTATAAATAATAAATATAATGTGAAAGATATAATCACAAATATAATTTCTTATCGTATTTATAATCACAAAGTATTCATCATAAATAATAAATATAATGTAAAAGATATAAATTGATTTAAATATTTATTAAAATATAATATTAAAAGAATATAATGTTAATTGTGTTTAATTTTATATATGTGTGTGTATTAATTTTATCATTTGATCCATTGTGAACATAATAATTTAAAATGAATAATGTTTAGAATATAAAATTTTATGTTAGGTTAACAGTTGTGTTTACCTTAATTGAATTATTAATGTATTGAATTTATTTGAAAAAATTTCGATATAGAGTTATGGATCACGTTGAACATGTTCCATCGACCCCATCGCCTGAGTCTGCGTTGAGTGTGATTGACCCTGATTCATCCGTACGGAGTCTCCTTACACTATAGGAGAAACATATTTCCACTTATGTGTGGAATTCCCAGGGTGATCCAACCATGTTGGATCGTGTTATTAATGTTAGGCATGCCGCGACACACGATCACCAGGCTATAGCTGAGGAGATCCAGTCATGGCTTAGGCAGGCAGGTTTTTATCACGTTGCACGTCTGCGCAATCACGAGGTAAGGATATTAAGTTTTGTGTTAAGTTGCAATTTGTTGTTTTCAATGTATTGTAATGTATATGTTACTGCTGCGTAAAATTTTTCTTCAGATCGATCACCACCTTGTGTCTGTGCTTGTCGAGCGATGGCGGCCGGAGACGCGTACGTTTCATATGATGATGGGTGAGGTGACAATCACCTTGGAGGATGTACATCATCTTTTGGGGTTGCCAACCGATGGCCATGTTGTTTCTGGGCGTCACGGATGACACAACTTTCGGGCTATTATTGGTAATTTGTTAAGGGTTGAGCCGACTACTGGTCGGGATTTGCACGGTGGTTTGTTGGACTTCACTATTTATGGGACCAGTTTGGTGATTATGCAGTCCACGCCGGCACAGAAGTAGGACGCCGGAGATACACTCGTGCATTGATATTACGCATCTTAGGCGGTATGCTGTTTGTTGACACCGCTTTGAGCTTTGTGCCAGCTCACTTCTTGTTACATCTAGATGATTTCCAACACACGAGAACATTCAGTTGGGGCTTTGCGGTTCTTGCATCCTTATATAGGGAGATGGTTGGTCGTTTGTTCGCTTATTTGTTATGAGGTTGTTGTGTACCAACAGCTGTATAGAGTACTACGTTAGTTTGGATTTGATCAGCCTATTCCAGAGGACCCAATCAATTGTAGTGAGCTGCTGGCGATCAATATAATGGGAAAGACAAAAGTTGATTGGACTAAGCGACACACATTCTTCATTGCCTAATGGGTAGAAAGAGATTCCCTTGTGTTGCAGAATGTTCAGCCTATGCGGAGAGACGTCTACCTATCAGTTAACAGTGAGTACATGCAGTGGTATTACTCTGTTACCCATCGGTGGATGACCCATAGAGCCGCGTTAAATGCACATGTGGTACGCACTTACATATTATGATGTATTTTGGTAGTTAATATAGTTTTTTTTATTCACCAATGAAACCTGGCGTGCAGACGCATCGAGCTGAGACAGTTGTCCACATGGTTTCACCTGAGGCATAGGGGTCATTTAACATGAGCCAGATCTACCAGGAGGCAGTTCGACTTCTGTTCGCATGCGATGATTTAGACAGATTAACAAATCCTGGAAATGTTGCACCCCCATCTTTGCTTCATCAGACGGAGGCCCCTCCTGCAGTGGTTCGCAGAAACTGGCGTGCATGCCACGAGGGGTTACCCCTCCACAACTCTACTCTGGCAGTTGCAAACACACCCGTTCTTGTACTGCCTCTTCTTCCACTTCCTGCTGGCATGTTCTACGCACCAGGGTACCCGACGGGCCTTTCTCATCAGCAGTATTGGTGGCCACCGCATCAAGTTCCTGGATCACAGTACCCCCTCGGTTTCCAGCACCGTCGATGCCGCAGTTCAGATTCCCATTTCTATATCCTATGTATGCAGCTAGGCCTAGTTTCCCTGGCCCCAGTGCTCCAACGTCAAATGAGGATGCAAGTATGGCCACCCCTATGGCACATTCGCTTGACTCACTACAGTTTCGCATCGTATTCGACGGATGAGATATTGGTGGCTATGGATAAGGGACATGAAGACAACGATGACCATGGTGACGATGACCCTGACCGCATCATCAGGAGAAATCCGGTTAGGGGAGTACGATTTCGATGTAATCTGTCACCATACGAGCATAACATGAGCCGTTGTGGAGGATACCATGAAGACCACTAACAGGATGACTGACTTGTTTTTTTTTATATAGCTACCATGGACTTCAATTGTAATTTAATTTGTTGTTTTACGCATGATTATGGTGGACTATATCGGAGACTATTGTAGTTTAATGTTTATTGCAGGACAATGGACACTACTTATTTTGATTTGATATGTTTATTATTTAATGCCAGCGTAG
Source organism: Glycine tomentella (assembly GCA_007407185.1). NCBI lineage: Eukaryota > Viridiplantae > Streptophyta > Magnoliopsida > Fabales > Fabaceae > Glycine > Glycine tomentella. Next base: position 279,672 of record PYAF01003577.1, read on the forward strand.
TACATAATGATAACCACGTAGTACATTAATGGTGTTGGCTGCGTGAAGGGCAATTACGCCTATTATGACCCACAAGTTTACAATAACCACATCTTGTACGAGTTGTATACCCTTCACGCGAATCCATCTCATTGCATATGCGCGTACTCTTTGGTCTTCCTTTTTTACGTCTCAGCGACACATCTGGTATAACAATGGGTGGTGTAGTTGGTGATATGAAGTCCTCATTTCTAATTGGATACCACTGCAGTGAATACACTTGATATTGATATGTGACACTATATATAGGGTCTACATATTGTCTGAGATCGTGGTGTGTGGATCGACAAGCTGCAATAACATGACTACATGGGAACCTATAGGTAGTGAACTCACCACATTGACAATTTCGTTCAGCTAACAAGACCGACCATTTTTTACCGCCCGTATGAGTCCATATGTTGTACGTTTCTTGAACCTCAAATCTTGTCTTAACTGAGTCAAAACAAGTGACGTAGTGTGTTACCGATTTATCAACCATCGTTGTATATTTTTGCCATGCTAATTTGGGGAAATGATTACCTCTCGCCATCTCCTCACGGGCCTCTTGACCATATGCGACAAAGTATGCTACTAATCGAGCGTATGTGAACGACACAAGGGACGTAATAGGAAGACTTCTTGCTCCTTTAAGTACCTTGTTAAAGCACTCTGAAAGATTGGTTGTCATGTGACCAAACCTTCTTCCCTGTTCATCATAAGCTATACTCCACTTCTCCTTTGGGATATTATCAACCCATGCTGCTATTTGAGGGCTTGATTCTTTAAATGTTTCTAATCCGGCATCAAAATCTAAGGGCAAGGTTGTATAAGCTGCATATACAAACACAAGGTAAGAATCAACACATAAGATCAACGGAGTAATTGCATATAATAACATTGTCTTGTAATGGACAAACATACCTAATTTATTCAATTGTTTCTTCAATACGTCATTGCTAAATTTGTGATTAAAATTACTCGCCAACTGACGAATGCAATAAACATGGTACGCCCTTGGTGGATGCCATCCCAGTTCGACATTGTTTACTGCGACAATTATGCCCGCATGCCGATTTGAAATAAGACAAATTCCCTCTTTTTACGTAACGTGTATCCGAATGAGTACCCAAAACCACGACCAATTATCGATATTCTCCCCGGAAACAATCGCAAATGCAATTGGAAGGACATAATTGTTTTCATCAACTGATGTTGCAATTAGCAGTATTCCCCGATATTTCCCATATAAATGGGTTTCGTCGATGCTTATAACTGGTTTGCAATAATTGAAAGCATCGCAACACTGTTTGAATGTCCAGAACACCTTGTTGAACACCTTAGCACTTCCATCGACTTGGTCATCAATAAAATGGTCATTCAAATCCAGCTTGTATGTAGACCCAAGAGAAAAATTTAACATGTAACCCAACCACCTTGGCAGAAATGCATAGGACTCATCCCAATCTCCGAAAACCTTCACAATGGCCTTTTGCTTTGCCTTTCATGCCTTCGTGTATGATATATGAAATCCCATCATTGTTACTATCCTTTCTTGAATTAACCCAATTTTAACACTAGGATCCTCCCTAATCATTTCTGCATTTCGTCAAACAATAATACATTAAAAATTTTAACGAATAATTGGACTTCAATTTAATGTATTTTACGTACCTAAGATCATCGAACATATCAAGTTTGAGTCAAGCTACTTGTGATCTTGAGAAAGATTCTAACCGACACATGTGTGTTGGTTGTTCCATATGCCTACAACCCATTCAATGCCACCCTTTTTTTTTATATGCTCTCATCCTCCACAGACAACCATCAAAATGATTTTCACAAACCATTTAAGTCTTTTCGTATCACTTTTTTCTACTACGGTAGTGCGATGATCATCCATACAATATTGTTTTACTGCCAATTGCACATCCCGCTTGGTCTCAAACACCTGATCCTTATATAGTTGTTGACCCATCTGCCAGTTAGGTATTTGCACTCCTTCCATATCACCAGACACCTGATCTGGGTAAGCCCAATTAATATTCGTGTAATATCTTATGTCAGACCAAAATAGAACGGTGCCCTCTCCTATATCATTAGACGTATGACACATTGTTCTATTAAACCTACAATAATTTAAAAACTACTGATTGACAAAAAAATGTGCATCTATACCTTGACCCTGCAGCGGGTCTTGCATTCCGACAATGCCTGGAGAAGGAATTGGAAAAGCACGATCGAAATCACCTTCTACGTCCGTTTCCAATGAGTCACTGTCTGGAAACACCTTCGTCCACTTCGTACTCAGAACTGTCCATAGGCCAAGTTGGGTCGTGGGCCGACACCATTTCATTCTCCATTGCTTGACTTGCTGGTGGTAGTGGGGGCGATATATACCTATCTTCATAATCCATTTGTTGGGTTGGTTGGGTTGGTATTAGTGGTGATTGGGATACATCTCTGTCATTCGGGATTCACCAACGACTCTTTGTTTATGTCAATGGACCTATTGGGCTAGACACAATGTTGACTGCTTGATTGTCTACCACAGTTTAATTCTGCATACAATTCGATAAATCTTGGGTTTGCTCCGTCCGATATACATGCGTCTGTAACTATGCTACATCATCAGCATCTACAATATCCACAGCAACCCACTGCACCAGGTTGCCCGATGCACATCTAGCAGTCAATTGAGACACAGATTGTCCGCGTTGTAATCTCAACTTCTTGTAAATCATTTTCATCAGATCACAGTGGCTGCAGCATGGGGGCATACAAAACATTTTACTTTCTCCTTCAAAAACTTGACCATTAGGTCCAACATATCTACTCCCATTATAATAGACATTGGTTATTAAACCATTTCTACTAGCACTCATTTTGCGTAAATTAAAAAAACTAAGACAAGAACGTGTTTCGGAATGAAAATTGAGAAAGAGTGAAAAACTTGACCAGAACATGTGTGGTGATTTGGAGATGGGGGGTCTTTAAATAGGACTAAATTCGCTGTGCAATGCAACAAAATAGGTCACCTATTTCGCTTTATCCTCCACCAAATTAACAGGAAGTTGCCACGTGTCAATAGGTCACCTAATTCACTGGCCTTCTAAGCAAACTACGTAATTCGCTACACTGGTCAGCGAATTACGTGACCAATGAATGCTTGCCACGTGTCTAAAAAGGTTGTCAACTTACATTGCCTATTTCGCCCAGGGTCTCAGCAAAATTGGCCACGTGGCATTGTGGGAAATTGTTTCCTGGACATGGCATTCTGGGAAATATTTTAATAAAATGTAGCATATTGGCCATTGTTCCACGTAGAAGACAATATTTTAAATTGTTAAATTTAATAAACGGCTATCTCATAACTTTTACATCAAATAGTATTAGATAGTACAAAGAAATAGACGTGTGTTTTTGAGGAAAAAAAAATGAGAAAACTAGAAATAAAATGAATAGTCTCAACAAAATGAATAGAAAAATATCCGGTTTTTTTTACCCAGCCTCCTAACTTAGTTGTCGATCATGTTGTAATGTCTAGTTAATTCTAGAGCACATCATGCAAAAATTTTACCAAGACTTCTTGAACATACCATCCTTCATATCCAGCTGTATAGAGAACAAGATCTCCTTCAAGCTGATTGTTTGGATAATTTAATGATGGCTGTGGTGATAAAGAAAACATCTAATTAAGAAATATCCACGAGGAACGTTGACCAAAGAGTGAGGGCTATAATTGAAGCTCCATATGTCTGCAAGAGAATAACTGAACACTCTTCAGTGCCTCCATCAAATAGCTGAGCCATGGTACCTGCACAATGTCATAACAAGCCATTGAAGTATAATATCAGTATGAGGTAAAATAAATCACACTTTTTGTACAAGTTAAAATTAATTTATGCACTCCAATTATTCAAAAGTCCACTCATCTAAACTTCTCCATAAATACTTATCAACTTAATGGAGTTTGACAATTTTTCCATAGAAAAGTTTTAACAGTAAAGTTTTTACAATTGAGAAGCCCCCACGAGCTTAGTAAAAAGCACTTAAGTATGGAATAACTTCCTGATATTCATTGCAGGTGGCAAGGCATACTGCATCACCAGCACATACTGAAACAAAGGGTCCAGTGGGAGGAAACCAAAATTTGCAGCCGCTTTAACATCAACAAATCCAAGGCGGTTAGCATGAAAAGTCGAGCTATGATGATGCAAATGAGGATCAATGATTGGATACTTGATGATCGCATGCCTGTAATTTTGGGAGATAAAAAAAAATACTAATTTTAGTTCTTAGATTGTCTAGAATATGTTGAATAATGAGAGTATATCTATGGAAGTTAATTTTCTATACCTTGTGTAAGGATGCCACCAAGCAAAACGGTAATACAAGGAATTGTGCCATCCCTATAAGAATGAATTCAGTCTCAGTAAACTGTGTGATTGGAAAAGAAACAGAGGCCAACAAAAAGCTTTGTCTGAGTAAGATTGGCTACTGGATTGCATGATGTTATTGACCTTGTCTAAAGAGCAAATTCTAGGCACTACTAGAATAGGGACTTTTAAAGTCGGCACATCTAAGTCGGTTGTCAAATAGCGACGTTAAAGCCCACTCAATGGCAATTTCGTAATTAAATGAATAGTGTTTGATGATCAACGTCGGTTATTGCGTCACCATCGTTGTAACCTCTTTTTACGAAGTCGGTTTTCGTAATGCCCGACTTAGAATATATACGAAATATTTTTTAAAAAAATTACATTTTGGGGCCAAATTCAACGTCGGTTTTACCATTAACTGTCGTAGTCTTCTTCCTTTTCAAAGTCGGTTTTCTTAATAACCGACTTTGATTCACTTAAAAATACAATAAAAGGATTTGTTTTTTTTAAACTCGCGCTGGCCCGCCCATTCCTTTTCTCTCGATACGGTCGCGCCCCTTCTTCCTTTTTTTTAAACTTGCTATTATTATTGCTGCTAGGGTGTTTGGTGTTGCCGCTTCATTGTTGTTGGCTTTTGGGTTGTGGTGGTGGTACCATTTGAGTGGGAAGAATAAGAAGAAGGGTTATGGGGTCCGTTTTGATTGTTGTCGGCCATAGAGAGAGGACCACTTCTGCTGGGTTTGATCCAGAGGCCCTAGAGAGAGGGGTCAAGGCTCTCAGGGAAATTTCTAAATCACCCCATGGCAAAAAGGTTTCAGCTTTATGCCCACTTTCCCACTCCGTTCAACCCCACTCACTATTTCTATTCCTATTCTGCGTCGTCGTTTTTTTTAACTTGGTTCTTATAGTATAGGTCTTTGAAGTTATCAAAAAGCAAGAGGAGACAAAACAAACTGAACTTTCTGCAATGATATACCTTCTATCTGCATTTCATATGACTGGTATGTCATATTTGCATTATGCTTCAGGTATGGTATATTTCTAGATTTAGCTTGATATTTGTTCTGAAATTAATTGCGAAACCATTTTGTTAGCTTATATAATTGTGAGTTGTGACTTATAACTGAATGAACATCTCGAGTAATGTGGTTCATTGGAGTTTTAAGTTATTCCAACATTCTTTCATTTATGTTGTTGCTTCTTTTTCGTGTTTGAATGGCTTGAACATCTTCCCAATTTTGTCTTAGTTTAAAAGTGGTTTACTTTTTCTGCCTAGTATTAAGTTGACTGTTTAAAGTGCATTAGCTTTCTGTGCCATTTGATAAATCAAGGGGACATAGAGTGGCTCTTGTTTTCAAGAAATATACAGTGCCCACAATGGGACTTCTTAAAGCATGTTGGGGCATGGAGTGGCTACTAATAAAGAGGATATGAATATGATGATGATGTTATGAGTGATTAAGATATCTAAGCAATTTTTATTCATGGCAAATGTGATGAGGATATGAATATGATGATGATCTGGTATCTAAGTGTTAGAATACATTAGACAGGGTTCAGTGAGGGCAAATTTAATCAACTTTTGTAATGACTTTTATTTGTAACATGGATAACGTTATAGATAGGAGCAAAAGGGGCAGAGTTCATTGCAGATGCTTTAAAATACAATTGCTTAGTTTACCTCAATTGCTCATTGTGTCCATTTACCATTGTTTGAAGGGGAAATGTTTTCCTTTTCATTATATATGCTTAGTTATTGACTAGCATTTTGAGTTAATTTTCTGTTAGGACTTAGGGCAGACAGAAGGGAAGGTGAAATAGTTTGGGAAATTTTGAACAATTAGTTAGGCACAAGTAAAGCAATTAGTTAGAGGCTATTAGTTAGATGAATAGGGGAAATGAGGATGGAAGGATTATTCAAAGAATTATAGTTAGTAAGAAATGAGAGAATAAGCTATTAGTTAGATGAATAGGCACAGATCTTCCTTTCTTTGATTCTATGCATTTTGCATCAATTTAATAGGCTATTATTACTAGTGTATTTTAACAATAATAGTAAAAAATTATTATTATCATTATCAAACTTGGTCCAACAAATTTGCACTGGTAGAATAGTGTATGATACCCATCGAGCTGCAGACCCAACTCACAGCGTTGGAATCCCCTTATTTGAAATATAACATCCTTTTGCAAGTGTCAACACTCATCTTGGAATTGGTGAGTAATAATTTGTGCTGCTTTATTCCTTTTTCTGTTGACAAGGAAAAATTAGAGATGAATTATTACATTATTAGGCTTGAATGTTTTCTATAAACTAATTATATTTATTTTACTGGTAGAACAAAGCAGAAGGGATGATCTGGAATCTCTTGGTTATGTGCTCATGTATTTCTTAAAAGGAAGGTTGGATAATTGACAAATGCTTCTAATTTATCCCTTTGGAAGTCAGATGTTATTACATAATTTTCTCACCATCAGCTTTCTTGCTTACATTTTCCTTTTTCAGTCTTCCCTGGCAGGGACTGAAAGCTGGCACCAACAAACAAAAATATGATAAAATCAGTGAGACAAAGGTGTCAACTCCCATAGAGGTATTATGGCTAACTGGATTTGTGAGGTTTTTGGGAGAAACTAACACTAGATCTTGGTTTGATACATGTTAGGTTGGATTTTCTGATTCCATAGAGGCCAATAATAAGACAAGCCAGGCTTGAAAGCCAGGTTAAGAGCTGTATGCCTATGACGAGCTTAATTATTTGTTTTTCTTACTTATGTATGTTTTGATTGTGGTTGATATAAGTTGGGAATTATATTTGCAAAAAGATAGTAGAGTTATTGATTGAAAGGAAGCTGCTTGATGATGCTTTGAACTATATGGAACTGAGTGCTTAGTTATGAATACAATGTTAAAACTCTAGGGAGTAGGGACTAGAAGCTCATTTTGCGTGATTCCAATGGAATTACGTATTCTCATGATCAGATTGTGGTTAGTAATGGAGCCAAGCAAAGTATTGTTCAAGCAGTGCAAGCAAAGTACCTTGTGCTGTGAATGTTTCAGGTTATTATTCCAGCTCCATTCTATGTGAGTTACCTAGAAATGGCAAGATTGGTTAATTAAGGTTCCTAGTTAGTAATTTTTTGGTGTTTGAATTGAAGATCAGGGGCCATGGCTTCAGGATCCAAATCATTAGCCTCTATCCTCTTGGCACTGAATCTAGTGTTGTACTTCATTGTGCTTGTTATTGCTTCTTGGGCAATAAACCATGGGATTCAAAGGTCTGGCGAAACAGGTAATTAATTGGAGTGCTTTATCAATAGAAAAAATTAAAAATTGTGTTCGTTGGTTTTAACTTAATTGAATTGTGTGTGTGGTTTATTCACTTGGTTGATTTGCATTTGCAGCATCTGTTTTGCCAATTCCAGCTCGAATATTTCCAATATATTTCCCAATGGGAAACATGACAACTGCTTTTTTCGTAATTTTCTCTCTCGTTGCTGGTGTTGTGGGATTCACAGCCTCACTCACTAGATTGCAAAACATTCTCCAGTGGAATGCTCCCAACTTACATGCAGCAGCTATGTCTTCATTGACTACATGGGCACTCACTCTACTATGCTTTATGGCAACTGCTTCTTTTGTTGCAGATTTGCATGCAAAGAGATTGAACTTGGTTGGACAGACTCCAACCTGGTAAGCTTTCCTTCAATGGGGTGAGCTAGCTAGCCTTAGGGTATATCAATTTTTTTAAATAAAGAGAAAAAAAAGTCGAAATACGTGAACATAAAGAGATAAATATATTTGAGTAAAATTCATTGCATGTGTTTGTATACTTTGATCCATAAATAAATTAACAACTAATAACTAACATTGACTGATAAAAATGACCGATCAATTGGTTGAAAGGCAATGATCTTCAAGGACTAGGTCTAAATGAGTTGCAGCAACTAGAGAAAACACTTGAAATAGGACTCGATCGCGTGACTGAGATAAAGGTACGCAGCTACACATACCATAAAGTCATTTGGTTAATTTGGACAAACCTCTGCTGGTGCATGTTGATGCATGATTTATACTAATTCTCAATTCAACTTTTACCTTCAGGAAAATCAGATAATGAGCCAGATTTCTGAACTTCAGAAAAAGGTTTGCTGATATAGTTTCATAATGAAGCTAGTATCGATTTGATAATGTTTAGTTAATCAAATTGGAATACACATTTAGTAACATGCTCTTTTCTATAGTGTAATGGCTATATAGATGCAAGTTGTTTTTAATTAATGCTTACTTTAATGAATATCATCATGATGTTCGATAGAACTTAGTTTGGTTATATTATGAAGCATATAATTCAAAGAAACGCATCAGATCCAGTGTAACATTAAAGTCTATACATACTTTCTAAGTCGGTTATTTGAAGAAACCGACCTTGTATCCTAACTAATCTAAGACGGTTATTTAAAACAGCCGACCTTGTATTGATACATTCTAAGTCGGTTATTTGAAGAAACCGACCTTGTATCCTAACTAATCTAAGTCGGTTATTTGAAACAGCCAACCTTGTATCCAACATTCTAAGTCAGTTTGTTTTAAAAACTGACTTTGTATTCTGCTTTTCTAAGTCGGTTCTTTAAATAACCGACTTAGAAATTACAAAATTTTTTAAAAAAATTAGAATATTTTTTTTTTGAATTTCAAAGTCGGTCCTTCATAAAATCGACGTTGTTTGATATCCTATTCTACGACGTTCGAGACAAGGTTGGTTCTAATACCGACTTTGTTTGGGTAAAATGACCGACCTTAAAGGTCTATGCTGTAGTAGTGAGGGGTAAGAGATATGATTCACCAAGAGAATCACTTTAACAATTTTCTCCAATGTCCTTGTTGGTCTCTCTACCCTTTTTCTTATAAGGCTAAAAAGCGGTGCTTTTATGGGCCTTCTTTGCAAATGTCGAAATACCATTAACTGTTTTTTTTTTCTCTTTTCCTTAGTTATTATCACATCAATATTTGCTCCCGTACAATTATTCTGGATTCTGTCCTTTGATGTGTAACTACACATCCATCTTAACATTTTCATTCATGCCACTCTTTCTTTTTTTTTTTTTTTCTGGTTGTCCCTTTAGCATAACATTAACGTAAAAGAACCAAACACTGTAGAATATTGAGTTATTGGCTTTATGAGAAAAAGGCACATACCCTAACAATTGAATTGAGCCTTGGATCACTTTCAGTGGAGCATCGTGCCCTATTATTAGGTTCCTTAGCCATTTAACTCCACCAAAGAGGAAACCTAAAAACTGATTATGGAAGCGGGTAAAATTGGCCTAGAGTTTCCATCATTCTGTGACAAAACGACTTTTCCATATTCTTCATTACAATAGAAGGACCTTGGTCTACAAGCTGGAGATTCGGATTCATTTTACAAATCAGAAATTTTTTTAGGATGTCTGTTATATACTACACTTATTTGAGTTTGAGAAAAATGATAAAGCACACAAAAAAATGGATAGAAAGATTTTGAATTTCCGATTTTACTTATTGTCATTTGGTCAAGAATATAAAACCACTTTTACTCTAAACATTGTCACACTTTGTTTTAATAAGATGTTTCATGCTAGTATTTTCATTTTCTACCTAGAAAACACTGGCAGAGGTACAAATTTTATTGAGAGGGGACGAACATAAAAAAACTGTATCATAAATAAAAGTATTTCGAAGACAATACAAACCTAATATAAAAAAAAAAACTATTACAGAAATTAAAATCACTTTACTTGACTCTTATTTTACGTGTTTTCATATTGTTAAAATCATCTATAATTGAATTCGTGTTAAAACTCAAAACAATTTCTTTTTCAATGTATGTAATCAAAGAATCATCAAGAAATTGGTCTTCCATTCTATTTCAAAGTTTGGTCTTGATTATCTTCATAGTTGAGAAAAATCTTTTAGTAGTTACTGTAGAAACTGGAAGAGTGAGCACAAGTCTAATCACTCTATCAATAAGAGGGTAAATGATGGACTTTCCAGTTCTTGCTAGCCCTTGATATAATTCAGATGTAGTTGATAAATTAATCAAATATGGATGTTTAGGAATGTCAAGCTCAAAATGTTGTAACTCCATCTTCAAATGCAATTTTTCCTGTTCTGTGAAATCTCTAGAATAAAATTTATCAAGTTTACAAATATCATCACTGTTAAATGACTTGTACTTGTTTCTTGGATCTAAAGTCATGCTCAAAGCAAGTAATTCAACAATATTATCATTGAACCTATTATTTAATTCTTGTAATTGATAATCAATTGTAGTACAAAAGATATTTACCTATAAAATTTTTTAGTAGAAAAATCACCTTGTTCATTTCAAGCATGACCTCTCCTTCCAACATATTTTGCACTCATATCTAGAATGTCAATGTCATGTTTTATGCAAAATTCTTGAACATGAACCAAGAAAGCATCCCAACCTGTCTCTCTTAATTTCTGAAGTAATTCTTTTGTAGTTGAAACCAAATGTAAAACATTTGGAATATATTAAGATTTCGTTGCAAAGCTTGACAAAGGACTTCAGTAATACCCATAATTTCCTTCATAAGGTGCAATATGATGATAAAATCAAAAGATGTCAATGATGAGTATGCATTATCTGCATCTCCAAGATGTGATGTTGTCTTTCCTTCATTAGATATATTTTCAAGAACTTCACATATGACTTTAAACATTTTAAACAAACTGCATATTGAATTGTAATGAGAACTCCAATGAGTAGCTCCAGCTCGATGCAAAGTACCAATCTGATTAAGACCAACTCCTAATTCGAGTTCATCGATAGCAATCATTCTTGCAATTTCATTTGCTTGGGCAACCTTTAACTCATCATTACGTTTACAAGAAGAAGTAACAATATTAATTATGAAGTTTAATTTTTCAAAAAATTGATGAACATGTTTTACCTCATGAGATGCAGCAACCAAGGCATGTTGAAGGCGATGAGCTAAGCAATGGACATAATAAGCATATGGACACTTAGCGCAAATTAAAGCCTGCAATCCATTCCATTCACCTTGCATATTGCTAGATCCATCATAGCCTTGCCCTCGAATATTTTGAACATCAAGATTATGGTGATGAAGAGTGTTGGATATTCCATGTTTCAAAGTCTTAGCACTTGTATCTTCCACATGTACAAGACCAACAAACCTTTCCTGTATAAAACCATTTTTATCTACGAATCTCAAAACAATAGCCATATGCTCTTTTCTAGATACATCACTAGCTTCATCAACAATAAGACAAAACTTGGCATTAGAAATTTATTCCCGTATTGTGTTCTTAACCTTTTCAGATAAAACATGAAAAATTTCCTTTTGAACTTGAGGGGAATTATATGATACATTTTGAGGAGCTTTTTCTAAAACAACTGCTGCAACTTCTTGGTTATAGGAAGCTAAAATCTTTACCATCTCAAGAAAATTACCCCGGTTAAGTGAATCTAAGCTTTCATCATGACCTCTAAAAGCACATCCTTAAAGAGCCATCTTGTCACATCCACAGAAACTTGTAGTCTCAAACGATTAGTTGCAATCTCCCGAGAAGTAAGTTTTTCAACCAATATCTCAATAAGTTGAGATTGGTTCATAAGATCACTACATGAACTCACAACATTTTTATGCATTGAGATAACATTTTTCCCAATATGGCGTAGAAAAGCACAATTTTCTCCTTCATTAACCTTTTTCCAATTTCTAAATCTCTCAACAACAAATGTATTAAGTCTAAAACGATCGCTGCCACATGGTTTACTAAATAAATAACAAGGCAAACAAAATGCAGCATCTTTGCTTGGAGAATAGTCTAACCAAGATGGAAACAAATCAAACCAAGAAGAGCAAAAACGACGCCGATTCTTCTCTGGCCCAGAAAAAGGATAATTTTGAAGCTTGCACTGAAATGGACCAAATTTAAGATAAGCACGACGAATTCCATCTTGTTGATTTATAGGATATTTCCATATTGGAGGGCGTAGTGCAGAATCTCTTTCCAATAAAGCAAGATCAACTTCTTTAACTACCTCTTTATTTTCAATTCTGGGAGACTTTGAAGAAGGAGTCTCGGTATTCAACAATTCAACATTAGGAGTAGACAATGACAAAGACTCACTATTCTTTCTCTTAAAATAAGCATCCATGATAGTAGCATCCTTCCCCATAATTTTTCTGCGTGTCAATCACAAACAATATCAAGTATCAATGACAATCGCGTAAAGTAAATCATTGTTATATTTTGAATGAGATGCACACAGCATATTGCACAACATTAACAACCGAAACAATAGTTTATATTTTTTTAATTCATTTTAGATTTAACAAAAATGGGTTCAACCCAATATGGTAGGGGTTGTATGTGTAAAAACAAGGGACACAAATAACAATTTATTTTATTTTAGAAGAATAACAACATGAAGAATAAAGAGAAAAAGAAGAAAAAAGAAACGAATGAGGAGATAATGTTCTTTCTCCCTTTTATAGTATTATTTCTCCCTCTTCCTCTTTATTCTTTTCATTTTTATTATTGTTTTTTTCCGTTTTATCATTTTCCTTTCTTCTTTTTTATTTCTTTTTTCTTTTTCTATTATCTCTCTTTCCCATTTTATTTTTATTACATTTTCTTTCTTTTTTATATTTTTTTTCTCTTTTATTTTTTCTTTCCTCTTTTACTTTTTTTTAATATTTTTTTCCTCTTTTTTTTCTTTCATTTTTGTTTTTTTTATTAATTTTGTTAGGGTGACTGTTCCCCTAATTCCGCTCTTCCAGACAACAAATCAATAATATATGACTACTGCTCGGAGTCTTACAGTCTGATTTTCAGTGTCTACAGCGTAACCCTCATTTTGCTTGAGAAGGCGAGTTTCTGCATTAGTATCAAGGTTTTTGTTGGGAATCTTTAAGCTAGATCTCAGCAGCCTCAAATGCCTTGTATCTCAAGGATGTGTTTCGCATTAGTTGGTAAGTATAGGTCCAGATGAAACACCACCAAGCTACAATTAATAAAAGATGATAATATCAGATACATGTTGAGATGGTGAAAGCAAATCAATGGTAAAAATGAATGCATTACCGCCAAAGAGCAAAAGGAATAAGAGAGAGCCCTGTTGCGGCAATCATCAGGTGCACCAAATGGACCTCCTTTCTGATCACAGATTGCAGGGATAATTACAACAGGAAGATTTCCCATGTTTCCTTATCAAAGAGGCACCCTTGAAATAAGAGGCTTTTTTAATTACATTGATAAATGCGAGGCTTTTATACTAAAGGGTTTGTGAGACAATTTAGAATGTGTAGGAGTGAAAAATGGAAGGATTGAGAGAGAACAGAAATTAAAATTTACTAATGTAACAAATCATGCATCCATGTCTTAGTACATTATCAATTTTCACACCTTCTGACTCTCCATTCCTTCCAAATTTCACTATTGCCAACCGTACCACAACTTTGATGCTATGGTACCTGTTGAACATGAAGCAATAATAAGCCCTGAAGAGAAGCAAGCTACCATCCATCTATATTTATAAGCGGCAATTTTGTAACTTCCTCAACGGTTTAAGTGAGTAAGGCAGTCAGCCTAATCCTCTTTCTTTTTCACTTTCAAGTTTGGTTTTAGTACATTTACAAGTATCCATCCCAGAATCCCTCCAATAAAGAAGGTACGTCCAATGTTAACGGGCATAAACCACGTGCATTAATGAGTAAACAAGACATGGTTAACATAAAGCATACACCAACACAGAGACCCACATCTATTAGAAAAACAGGACATAAAGGTATTGGATGGAAAAATAAATAAATACTGTAGAGCAGAACAAACACAATAATCGTACGAAGAAGAAGAGAGGAGTAAAACTAGTTTAATGTATTTCAGATTTTGCACACATCAGCAAATTATGACTAAGCTAAAAGTAGACATCATTAGCCCACACTTACAACTAGCTTTTTTTGACACAAGCAAACTTCAACCAAACTTACAAGCAAATAAGAAAACTGCAGACACATTAAATATTTTAATATGACAACCGAAAAATCTCAATTTGGCCCAACACAAATGGATACCCTTTCTCTCCTGTGCTTTTCAAATTGGTCTCATTACAATTATTAGTGACAAAGGTGACAAAATCAAAGTTTGTGCGATACTGCTATATAACTAATATAACTTATGGTTGTTTGTAGTGCCAATGGGAGAAGGCCCTTTTACTAATTTTAATAAGATTTAACCGAAATTCTAGCTGAGGATTATCTTTCTCCTAACAAGCTATGTTTAAGGCAATGCATCTCAATTTAATGATTAATCAACCTACAATAGCTTTAGGCTCCAACTGCCTTGGTTAGATGGAATTTTAGTAGAAATCAATCACTCTTGGTGTTATACAAAGGATTCCAATTTCCATCACCAAATGTAAAGCTCTTGAGAAAGTTCATTCCTTATTCTGTCTCAACAAAGATATGCTGTTGTATGATTATAGCTTTATCCTATTCTGGTAAAACATTCATGTTTTGTCTGAGAGTTTGAACTACGCATGGTTTATTTCTCTTTTGATGTTTATTATTTGTTTTCTTCTTTTCCCTCCCAAGAGAGTCACGCATATCAGTTGATCAAACCATATACATAATGTAAACATATCTATTAAAACTACCTCTTCAGCATCATTCTATTAAAGTATGATGCACACCATGATATCATATCGTCGAGAGAAACATTCTTGGCAAAACTGGAAAATATAAGTGAAGGAGTGAATGCCAAAAAGACAACCTGCATATGTACACAAAACCAATGGAAAAAAATGTGTTGATAACAATAAAGAAGAGTTTATCCATAATTTGTTCTCTAGGGAAAAATAGTATGTAAGAGCATTGAACAAATTAGTATTAGTATTCATTACATTTTTAATTCAAACACGATTGGTATTTAATTCAGCTACTTTCATACCTTGTTCAAGGATTTTCTAATCTCTGCTGAAAGAAGATTATCACAATAGTCAGTTGCCATAAAAGCTCCCACCGTATTGATAAGTAGGACTTGAATAACTGGCGCTGACGCCACCTCCAATAGTTGCCAAAACCCCATCTCTATCTTTTCTTATGTTGTGTTGATCTCCTTCTCTAGTTGCTCAATATTCCTGTTTCCTCTCACTTTCAGTTCTGTTCTCTAGGATGAATAGAAGATAAATCTTAGAAAACAGAATAGTCACTAATGACTAAACCGGTGACAATCAATGTTCATACTGTTACATCATAAGCCAAGAGGAACTTCAAGTTAAGCAATAAACAGTGGAAGAGAAGAATAAAGACACTAAACGAGAAGGCTAAGTTCACATGACCAAAGTTAACAGCAAGGAACAACCATGAAAGTAACACCAATTGTCAGCAAGTGGGGAAAGCACTATGGAATTAATGACTTTTAGCAATTTTGGTAACTTAGGAATGTAGCATAGACCTTATTGGAGTACATAATTTGTCTTTTTTCAGGAATGATATGACGAAGACATTTTAACTCCTGCAGATCTTGAGAATATACAGTGTTAATTCTTTGATGCATATCATGCATAGTTTCCTATGTCTAGGTAGCTGAGTTGGTGTTTTTATAAAAATTTCATTCCCAAGATGGAAAGATCGTAGACCTCTTGATGATACAATGCACTGGCTGAGCTAAAGGAAAATGAATTCATATAAATAAACTAGATGAAAGAACTTCCAAAAATAAAAATAGATGTGAACAAGTTAATTTTAATTTATGAGAAACATAGGTGGCGGATCAAGGTTACCCTGTCTTGCAAGGACACTTCATCTTATGGGATCAACAAGAGCCCCACAAAAATTTCAAACTAGATGCCCAAGGACAAAGTCATACTTCAACTCATTCATGTCATGCCCAGTGAAGCTCAACCACATCCTTCATCTTAAAAACATATGTACATTTATGATGCATGTCGCAAACATTCATGTACAAGTGATTCTATTGAACCTCATACACACATAGTGAGCCTATCCTCACCCCACATATGCTAGGTAACTCACGGTCAAAATACCACATGGGCCCATTCTTGCCCCACATAGACTAGGTCACCTGTCTCAATGACATCTAACCATAACTCATCATAACATGGTAGTTTCTGCTCCACATAAACTGAAGCGGTATATAAATATTTTCAAAGCATTCTCATGATATCACTTGATTCACCATGTACACATGAATATCATATATTACAATTCACAATTAGAGATAAAGGAAAGCATTCAATGATTCCACAACACTCATAATCACTATTCAAGTTATAACATCAACACATGTATTCAATATCATCATTCAATCAAGTCATGTACATCTTAACTCTATGCCGCTCATTAATTATAGCATCTACCTACTTGGTATTATGATAGGTATAACATCCTTTAAGTTTTGAGTATTACTTCTACCATTTTATGTTGTGCGTCTATGACCTCTTTGAGGTGTAACCACTATATCTATAGTTAAAATAATCCTATAAAGTTTTTTTTTTATCTTGTTTTAAAGCTAAGACACTTATCTACAACTTCTGTGTTTACCTCATAAGTTAGTTCAATCATCTACTATGTCTAAAATTAGGAAGAGTACGAATTGATTATACAATCCTAACAACTTGACCTTTGCTCACTAATTGTTCTATATATAGAGTTCCAAATTTCCAAATTAGGTTAAACCAAAGTTATTTGTTAGCTAACATCTAGGGCTACATTTCTTGTGAACACACCTAATCCTAGTTTGATCATATCTATAACTCATTTTTCACATTAAAATCACATCCCAATTAAATATAATTGCGAAGAGTAAAAGCATAAACCAAGGCAATAACTTAGAATTGGTGTGATTTAAAACACGAACCCAAGATGCCTATATGCCCCAAGTTTGGCAACTCTATGGGAAAGAAAAATATTAACTATAAGGGGTTTCACCCTTAATGCTAAAACCACTCTATTCTTTTGTGCTCCTAAGACTTGGAGGTCTCCTCTCTATATATAGGAAGGAATGACTTTATGAGATTATTTTGTCCAATGTGATACTTAAAATGTTTTTCATGATCAAGTGACCTTCTTTGAGGTCAAATTTCTCCAAGATAGAAGCCTATTTTGGTTTTTGAGGTGTGGGGATGAATTGTAGTTTTTTCAGCAAGCTTTCCAATAACGCAAACAACATCTCCAACAGACAAGAATAACTCAATATATGACATGACTTTTCTAAGATTTTCATTACAAAACTAATACTAAGACAAATTTTTAAGCATTCTAATTATAAAAACTTAGTATAACACTTCTCTAACATCAAATATAATAACTACAACACTAACATAAATGTATAACAATAAAACCGAACATAATAATAATAATAATAGCAACAACAACAACAAATATTTATAGAAAATATGATACAAGTGTTCTAATCTTTCTCCTTAAGCTATATCAGGAGTATTACAAATGGTATCAGAACAAACTTCTCTCTCAATACGATGTTGTTCGAGCATGAACTTAATGGAAGCTGGTGGACATGTAGCATCTTAATTGAATCACATCAAAATGAGAGTGATCCAAGCTTGTATAGGTATGAGACTATACAATTGAAAATGACTTAAAGAAATTAATTAGTGTTGCTTATCAATAAAATGTGTTTAGTGTTATTAAATCCGGCTCGGCTCGAATGATCGAACCAGTGAAACCAAAAATTGGGCACGTAGCTGGGTTGAATTAGGTATTCAATTGTTTATAAATTCAACTCAGTGTCATGTCATCAAATCAAATGAAAATTGGACAAAATAGGTGTATTGACTCGAACAGGACAGGACTGCATAGAAATCGTGTTTGATTTTCATGTTTTGATCTTTTACATCCTCAAGGATGGATCCATGTGCTAGGCCTAGTTTTCCGTATTTCAAGGCTATTTTACGTGTCCCTAGCTCTATTCACGCATTCCAAATTACACCTGCAAATTTAACGACAAGACTAATTTGTTCCACTTTTTCTACGTTTAGAGACTGAAATTTTTATTTTTCATCTTCTAGGGATCAATTTATCATTGCACCACACTTTCATGGATGAATTTGACTATTTACTTAATATTTTTTATCTAAAGTTATATTAATTGAATACTTTTTTAATCAATGTATCATACTCTTAAAAGACTACTTTTATTCTTTAAAAAAAAGACAATTATTATTTTGGAATGCAAGAAGTATTTAATCTACTTAAATGATTGACATCTATAAATTAATATTTACAAATTCAAAGTAGACTTCTCTAAAATGAAAAAAAAAAGTGTAATTTTTAAAATAAAAAAATATAGTCATGCTTAATAGTTAATATGAAAGTAAGTTAATTTTAGAAAATAAAATGTTATAGTAATTTCTCATTTTACTAACATTTTTTATCCACATTTTCTTTGTCAACAATTTTATTTATCCGCACGAATTGAAGATAAGTATTAGGAGATGTACAATCACACATATTATTCAACCAACTGAACTAAACTCTCTTAATTATTTTACTCATATTTAATTTGTGCAAATATACAAAGTAATATGCATAAATGACCGTTAATGAAACACAACAAGAAGAAAAATACAAGATAAAATAGTAGATTTTTTTAAGGAAGATAAAATAGTAGATAGTGATAGTTTATTATACATAAATTAAGAGTTAACATGTATATGGTTTTAATTTGTAATTTATGTTAAAATGCACTTATATCTGTTAAATATTTTCACTCATTTCGACAAAAATTTTGAATATTTATAATAGATCGTGTATGTAATAGTAATTGTAAAGGCAAATATCACAAGAAAGAGGATTGAATTGTGATTTATAATTTTTAAAGCCTTTTTCTTGGAAACAAAGTTATCATCTCAAATATAACTTTGTGATATAGATCACAAATTTTTGCAAAAGCAAATTCAGACGATAAAAACAAATTTTGCAAAATAGAATGTATTTTCAAACTAAATAAAATTCAAACCCTATATCAATTTAAAACAGGAGATAAATAGAAAACATATAAAACACAAAGAGTTATATTGGTTCTTCTCTACCATATAGACTACGTCTAGTTCTTGGCTAAAAACCAAGTTTTACTAACTTCACAAAGTTACAAGTATTTGTAATTCCATTTTTTTCTCTTACAACACATGTTCTACACCAAGCTTGAACAAACCCAATATTCTTTGTGTTGCAAAACGATTGATGGCTCTATACAAATCAAAAGATTTGTTCTTTGATTTTCTCACTGACCAACTCTTAATCTTCTTACTAACGAATATGAAATCTAAACAATTAGTCTTTTCTCTCAAGGTGTTTTGAGAGCTTTTCGAACTTTCCTAGAAAATACAAAGTTTTTTACAAAAAGAATTTGAATGCTAGCGTGTAAGTTGGTGACTAATTTCTAGTATTTATAGGCCTTCATCTTTAAGTGTCCATTATTCTTTCCTTTTTTCTTTTTTTTCCTCGTCCTTTTTTTTCTTTATATAGAAACCCTATATGAAATGTATATTTTCTTCCCTTGTTTTTACTATGTGTTCTACTTGCAGCTACAAAATAAAAAATTGACATCCAATCTCAATGACAATATCTAGAGGTCTTGGGATTTGTAAGGGCACAGTCATGGGCGTCAAAGGAAACGATCGAACCCTAATTGACGAGTCGATGTTGTTGTCATCGTCAACTACTAGGCAATGACATGAGTGTTATTTCTTTTTATTTTCCCCTATGGTTTTATTTTACATTATTTTAAAGAGTAAAGATTAATGTTTTTATTTTGGACCTATGTTGATTTGCAAATTTGATATCTAGATTTGTTTTTGTTGCTGACATTGATGTGAAATTCTTTACTCAAGTCTAAGAAATCATACTAACTAGAAACAAGATCAAGGAAGGTAAATTTAAAAACAGGAGCAAGGACAATAAATATTACTCCCCAGTTAATAGTAATGTTCTACTTTTTTTTGTTATTTTATTTAATTTTTTAATATACAATTTTCCCCATTCTTTGTTCTCTTATATATTTTTAGGATAGAAAATTATATGCAAGTGGGTTTGACATTTTCAATTTGTTGATAGAAAATTATATATTTTTTACTATACAATTTTCTCCCCATTCTTTGTAAATTTCTTGCCTTTTTGCTTAGTTATTTTCCACATTTCATGACCAGGAGACAAATCAAAGAATGAATGATTGATCATTCAAATTAGATCTTTATATTGATAGGTTGGTGTTCAAAATTTTATCTTTATATTGTGTTCATTATCATGTTTTGACCCTCTTTTATATTATTAAATTTATTTTTTTTATCTCAAATTGTCCTGTTGTCCTTCTATTAGTTTTTTATCTGTTGATTTTTATCCTTTTTTGTTAAAAGTTTTATCTCTTTATCAATTCAAATCTGACCCTGTAGATTTGAAAATCATTTTGCATGTTATGTTCATGAAAATTTTCAAGAAATATAATATTGGTTTGAATATTGTGTTCATGAAAAACTCTATAATCAAGTATAATATTTTTCTCCTTTTTATTAACATTTGATTCCCTTCTAATATGTTCCTATAGGAGCCATATCATGAAAGTGGTAGAATTCATGAATCTATAGCTAACAAGGTATATGTAATATTGTTATGTTTCTTTCTTTTAAGTAGTTAGATTTGAGCTTCTTTATTGTTTAATTTCTTTATTTTCTTTCTTGTTGAGAACAAGCATTCTTGAGGTTACTTGCACACAAAGGAGGTAAATTGACATAAAAAGGTTGAAGAACATAAGGATTGTTCAAATTACATATCCTATTTGGCAAAGAATAAGACCTAAGTTTGACTCAATGGTTCAAAAAGAAGTGTTACATGCATATAGAATTGAAGTGACAAAAATACCACAAGAAGAGGGGTTGAATTGAGATTTTAAAAACTTTTTATTCTTCTTTGAAAACAAAGAGGTTTCTAATGTGAGTTCAGAATGAATCAGTTCATAATGAAAAACTGTTTTGAGCTCATAATGAAAATTCAAGCTGTTTAGAATGAAAATGCAAGAAATTATGGAAAAAAGGGTTCTTTTGCAATTCAAAGCTTTTGTTTCAAATAAAGTTGTTTTAAAAACCTTTGACAAAAGCAAGTTTAGTTTTAGGTGTTAGTGAGAAAAAGATTGTTTGTTCTAGTGTTTAATCAAAACAGTTAAGAGATATGTTCAAAATCAAAGTAAAGAAAGAGAAAGAAAAGAGTGCATAATGATCTTTATACTAGTTCACTCCAACCTTAGGCTACGTCCAGTTCTCACCTTTCAAAATGAGATTTCACTAACACAGCCAACCACTGTTGGACCAATAACCACTGGATTTCAACAATCTGTTAGCACATCCACTAGAGTTCCAACTTAACCTCAACTAGACCGGTTACACCACTGGATTTAAGCTTTCTCAGCAATTGCTGGACTTACAATAGTAAAGGGTATCTATGTTTTTATTGCACATATTATAGTTCTTCACCTCAAAGAGGGATTCCACTCAGGAATGTGTTTTCTCACTTCTATCTAGTAATTATTATAGTTTACAAGCTTACTACAGAAGTGGGTTATTCTCATAAAGAGAGTTAAAGCAAAAAGTTTTGATTTCTCACTCAAAGATTTGCTCAAGTTGTTCTTGTTTGGAATGCTTCAACTTGTTCAATACGCTATTTGAAAATACCTCATAAAACTCATAAGAAGACTGTTGAGGTGGATCCACTCAACTGACAGGCTTTTGGAGCAATTAGGCAAACTTGACATCTATCATGAAGTGACAACTTGCATAACCATTCTGAAGAACCTTTCTAATGAGCATTCTAAAGTACCATCATAATAGTCATTCTAGTGTTTGTTGAGAAAGAATCCATACTTGATAGATTCTATTGATGAAGTTTAAACTGATTCACAACTTCATCAAACTTTACACTTCTTCACAACTCCGAGCATTCTGAAGTATATTACTTCATAAACATTAAGTGAAGGTTCAGTTGATGGTGTGTTAGTGTTCTGTCCAAGGCTAGATTTTATAGTATCTTCAATCTTTTATTCTTATGCTTCTCATGGACAGATTCATCCTTCAACAAGTTTGTATCTTCTTATGAAGTTAGCCTTCCCTTTCTAATGCACCCTCGGTGTGGTTGACAACAAGTGGAAATTTATGTGTTATCAACTTCAGTCTTTTGAAGTCATAACAACCAAGTCATGAACACTTGGATTGGACCATTCCGTATTCAATTTTTAATACTCCACTGATGGTTGCATAGAACTTCAAAAACAGAAAATGGAGAAGATGAAGAAGCTGATAAAGAATGACGCCATGATTCGTGGAGGAACGATAAGTCAGAGGAGATTTTTTGCCACAAAGGAAAGCTTCATTGATAAGATTCAATTTGGGTTCAACCTAGAACCAAAGAAGAGACTAAACTCTCAATTCAAGCAAAAACTCAATTTCATTCAAAATTAGTTGCCAAAATGAGGAGTTTTTGAGTACTTATAGAGCCAAGCCTCTATTAACACACTAAAATGCACAATTTAGGCCTATTTACATCAACATTGAGGCCCAATATGAAAAAAGATAGGAATACTTCAATGCAACCAAGAA
>PYAF01003578.1:9245-22362 GCA_007407185.1 Glycine tomentella
GCAAGTTCTGGACCAGTGATTGGGGCTATCTGACTGTGGCCACTGATGTTGATTTTATGATAAAGCTGAGATCTCAGTCATGCATCATATTAAAAGATGAGCATGCATTTCATGCACCACATGATGAGTATGTGAAATGATTATTTATTGATGAATATGTGGTGAGCTGAATATTTAATCTGGGTGCTGTGAAATAATCCGTGAATCAATTGGTGTTTTATATATATCTTATTCAAACTATGTTTGTCATAAACTTACCCGAGTTGTGTCAGTGGTTGACACCTGTGATGACCCCAATTCGTTTGGGCGAGCAGAGGAACAGTAGTAGCTGAGCATAGATGGTGGAATGAAGATGTGCATGGATGATTGGAAGATGTGATGTCGATGTTGTGATGCTTGTTATTTGTGGTTCTTATGTATTTTTGGACTGTCTGTATATTATTGGACATGTATTATGGACTGTATTATGAACTGTATAGTGGACTGTATCATGGACTGTACTCTTATTTATAAATGAACCGTGGTGAGGAAAATCATTTATGCTATTTACATAAAATTAGCAAACAAGGCGAAAAGAATTTTTGTGAAAAATTTACAACTAAGATCATTTTAATACAAAGTGGACACGAGTTTTTAATTAAAATCAATCAAGCACGAGAGAGTCAAGAGAGGCGTTACAGTAAGTAAAGCGAAGGCCACTTTTTCGAGTTTTTGATATCTTAATTCCCAGTTCTTCAAAGCTCGGCTTACAAAATACACCGGCAATTGAGATTTGCCTTCTTCTCTGACTAGTACTGCGCTAATAGCCTCCTCTCCCAGCGACAGGTACATAATGAGCACTGGCCCGGCTCGGGTTTTGATAATACCAGCGACGAGGTTAGGCACGCTTTGATCTTCTGGAAGGCTTCTTCGCACGTCGAGTTCCATCCTATCCTGTCTTCCTTTTTCAATAACTTAAAGAAGGGAAGGGCCTTTTCCGCGGATTTCGGGAGAAACCGGGTTAAGGCCGCCATCCTCCCCGTCAACTGCTGGACTTCTTTTTTGTTCACGGGAAACTGCATATCCAAGACGGCTTTATATTTGTCCGGGTTTGCCTCTATCCCTATGTGGGTTAACATGAAACCCAGGAATTTTTCGGCTTTTACCCCGAATGCACATTTTAATGGATTGAGGTGTATGTCATGCTGCCTCAACTTCTGGAACGTTTCTTCCAAGTCTTGGATGTGGTTCCCGGTTGCCGACGTCTTCGTGATCATGTCATCGATGTAGACTTCAATATTACGCCCGATCTGATCGGAGAAAACCTTGTTCATCATCCGCTGGTATGTTGCCCCAGCATTTTTCAAACCGAAGGGCATGACGTTGTAACAGTAATTTGCTTTGATACCTCTGAACGCCGTTTTCTCTCGATCGTCCGGGTGCATGGGTATCTAGTTGTACCCAGAGTAGGCATCCATAAATGACAGCCATTGGTATCCCGCCGAGTTGTCTACAAGTTGGTCGATATTCGGCATCAGGTACGGATCCTTGGGACAGACTTTGTTCAGATCGGTATAATCGACGCAAACTCTCCATTTCCCACTGGATTTTTTCACCATCACAACGTTAGAGAGCCAGATCGTGTATTGTATCTCCCTTATGAACCCGGCCTCGATTAATTCTTCAATGTGTTTGGCCAAGGCTTGTCTCCTGTCCGGGCCGAGCTTCCTGTTCTTCTGCTCTACCGGCTTAGAGCCGGGATATATTGCTAGTTTGTGGCAGCAGAAGGTGGGTTTGATCCCGGGTATCTGGGATGCCTTCCAGGCAAAAACGTCTTGATTTTCCTTCAAGCATCGGATCAATTTGTCCTTGGTTTCCGGATCGCCTTGTTTTCCTATCTTCGTGATCTGTTCGGGGGAGGATCCAATCTGAATATCTTCGAGTTCGTCCACTGGCTCCAGTCTTCATTCCGCAACGTCCCGTAGGTCCAATTCTACCAGATTGACCGGCTTTCGAGACGAGGGGGTCTCCCTTTGAGCGTTTGATAGTTTTCCCTGCCGAATCCGAGGTGGGGAAGACGGGCCGACCTCAGTTTCCTTGATCGTGTTGTAATAGCACTGCCTCGACTCCTTTTGATCCCCGCAAATTGTGATGACTTTGCTGAGGTGGCCGATCATCTTCATTTTCTGATGCTTGGTAGACATCAAAATATCCCATTTATGGAGCGTTGGCCTTCCCAGGATAATGTTGTACGACGAGGGGAATTCAGCAACGGTGAACGTGACTCTTTCTGATTTGAATCCTTCCCTTGCTCCTAGCATAAGTTGAAGATCAATGACACCCTTTAAGCCAGTGCCTTCTCCCTTGAAACTGTATAGCATAGTTTGACACGGTCTCAAGTCTTCCATTCTTAAATTCATCTTTTTGAACGCACTCAAGTTAATGATGTCGACTGAGCTTCCATTGTCGACGAATATTCTTCTGACCCAGAAATTGGCCACAGCTCCTGTTATGACGAGGCCCTCCTCATGGCCGGGAACTACTCCCTTCAAATCCTCGTCGATAAAATAAATTAACGCCGGCTCAGCTTTTTTGCTATTCCCACTAGCGCTTTCTTTGAACCTGGGTCGGTCCCTTACCGACATTACTTCCTTGAGGTACTTCTTCTGCTGGTTAGTTGTATCACCTCCTCCTCCCATTCCTCCCGAGATGACGTTGCATTCGAACTCGGGCTCCGGGAACTCTTCGTCTTTCTTATTTCTTTTGTCTTCTCGTTGCTTATTCTTCGACTGGGCTTTTCTTTTGCCATGATGCCCCTGAGTCCGGATGACATATTGCCGTAGTTTGCCCTCTCGTACGAACTTCTCTATGGCATCTCGGATTTCCTAGCACTGGTCGGTCGTGTGGCCCGGCCCATTGTGAAAATCGCAATAGCGAGAGTAATCCAATCCTTTTCTCCTCAATATCGGAGGAGGTCGGTCGACCTTCCTCATCTCGGTGAAGGCGACCTCCTTCCATATCTGACCATGAAAAGCGGTCAACAGAGCGTACTTGTCATATTTCAGCTCGTATCTTCCAGGTCTGAAACGAGGATCGGGAACGCTTCGTGGTGGTTGGCTAGCAAGAATATTTGTGGGTTGCCGACTAGTCTGCTCGGTGTGCGGATTCTCTTAACGTCGGTTTCTTGGCGACGGAGGTTTTTTATTTTCCCTTGGTGCTGAGTTAGCGATCTCCATTTGCTCCAACTCCAAATATTTCTTGGATCGCATCCTGAACTCATTCAGGGACTTCACCGGGTCCTTATAGATTGATTTGGCAAGACGGGACGTTCCCTTGAGCCCGGCAGAAATGAGATGGACATGTACTCTTTCCTCCAGGCCTTGGACTTGTAGCGCGGCTTCCTTGAACTGATCCAGGTAACTTTGTAATGTTTCCCCGAGCTGCTGTCGTATTTTTCCCAGGGCGAACTCGGATTTTGGCTGCTTCTTGTTCGTCGCGAAATTCAGCAAGAACTGCTGGCCAAAATCCTTGAAGTTATTGATGGACCGGGGCGGCAAGAAGTGAAACCATGTCTGGGCCACCCCTGTTAACGTGGTGGCGAAAATTCTCGAGATAATGGGTTCGTCAATACCTCAACGCACATTTGCATATCGAACTCGTCGATGTGTACCTGTGGGTCCTGGCTCCCGTCATATTTGGACAAAAATGAGCCATCAAAATCCTTTAAGAATTGGGCGTCCACTATTCGGTCAACGAACGGGCTATTGTTTTGATGACCGCGGCGATACTTCCTTCGATATGTACCCTCGCCTTGACCGGGGTGACGGACGATATCTCTCGTCGGTCTTTCTGTGGCAGAATTTGGTATCGTGGCCGAGGAGAGGTGATGTGCCTCGTTATGGGAACGAGACATTCTCCCCTGCTCGGAATGATCAGTCGGGTCCCTATTGCCTGTTCCGATAGTGCGGACGACGTCTCTGGTCTCCGCCTCCTAGGTGGCGCATGATTTTGCTCACGTTCCGCGTGGTCGATATTCTACCGGCGTTCTTCCTCTCTTCTTCTATTACTGCGTTCTTCCAACTGAGTGATCAGGCATTGAATATCTTCCTGTCGCTGGAGTTCATAGCACTTTTCCAGGTTCTCCATGCGAGCCAATAGGGACTGGAGAGCACTCTGGACGAAACGTTGAGAGTTTCCAGGCTCCTCCTCCGGTCGTGGGTTACTCGGTGCGTGTGGTGCCGGTTCCGCCGGAGATGAGGCTGTATGGGAAAGTGCATCTTCTACTATCACGTTTTCCTGGTTTAGGTTTCTGGGCAGTTCTTCACGCCTAACCACCTGGTGCCTTCTGGTATTAGCCATTGCAAGTTGGTGGGATTCAAAATTTATCGTTTCCCACAGACAGCGCCACTGTTCTGCTCAAAGAGAATAGAAATGTCCAACATGTTGTGTTGGGTATTTTTATATGGGATCAGGCTCTCTCTCTCTTAAGAAGCTTATAGGATTGAAGCAACTTAAGGAAGAAGAAGATCACAGTGGCAGTAAATCACAACGCGATTTGGGGTGCAATGTGTGCCATGTGAATGGAAAGAGAGAGTCAGAATTATGTGTGTACCTTTCACCATGGCAGGGCTTTATTTATAGGAAGCTAACCTGGTCCTTGATGATAAGTTGTTGAGGCCTGTTATCATTTTCTAGGATATCTGGAGATGTAGATAGCAAGTTCTTTGCTTCTTTCGGTTATGACGATAAGTTTTTTGATAAGTTGATTATTTGAATTAATAGGATAGAAGATATCTTTTATCCGTAACAATTGTGTATTACCCAATTCATGGGGCTTGGTGTATGGATAATTTTATACTTTTAGTGTTATGTCATTTTACCAATTGCACTGATTTCTCATTTTCCTGCTAAGTTATGTTTAGTTTCCCTTTGAGCTTAGTTTAAGTGAGTCAGTATTTCGTATATGATGTTTGTTGCGTGATGTCAATTCCAATTTTATATTATGTTCTGATCATTAGATTCGAATGTGCAAGGATTACCCGAGAATTTTGAATGTGAATACTTCAACACGCTTATGAATATACCAATCGTTATCATTACGAATACTCGACTTGGTATTGTTAAGGTTTGTTGTGAGTTCCAAGGCGTGGAAGATTTGACTATTATTTATACGTTCCACATTTATTGCTCATAAGTATGAAGTGCACGTTATTGGGCAAAGTTATTAGTGCTTTAATAGGGTAGGTAGGTAAGGTTAGTTTATCAAATGGCTATAAATAGGTCGATGCTCAACCTCCTAAGGAGTTCCCAATTTGTCTCTTCTTCATTTTTCATTCTTCCAGTATTCGTGCTTTTTCTCATAGTGAGTTTGGTGAAATTCTGGAATGGAGGTTGTTGTCGTCGTTGTTGTTAGCCTCTCAATTCGATTAAGAAGGTGAATGTTTTGCGGATTCTTAACTGGTTGAGTGGCTAACATCAACGTCGATCTTTAGTCGTAACTGTGTTGAGAGGATAACGATGGTTGTGGTGCTTGTTGAACCATTGCAACCTTATTATAGTCCTTGGGTTGTTGGTGGCACTTGTAATACTCCAATGAATTACACCAGAAAGAGATAGTTAAACATGCTTGTCTTGGAATAGTTATGAGATGAGTGACATTTTGAAAAGTTTTTCATAAAGCGTGTGAGTGAGAACAAAGCACGTTGAAAAGTTTTGTGTTGATTTATGGGATCAGTAATTGATCTTGAAAGTAGGCAAAACTGATTTTCGAGGTCTTGAAAAATGTTACCTACGAAGGATTTTGACCAACAAAGATGTTGAGTGAAGTGTCACCGCGTAAAATGCCATAGTGTGAGAGCCACCGAGAAGTCAAAAATCAGGGATATTACAATAGTCCCCAAGTTGTTGGTGGTTCTTCAAGGATCGAGGCTCTCACATGGCATCAACTATCCCTTGATACGATGTGTTCCATGACTTGGTTGGCCGACATCTTGGTATTTTCCGTTGACGTGTCTGTTGAGTCAATGTCATTATCCTTCATTGCAAAGAGTCTCTGGCTGACATCTTGGTATTTTCCATGGTGGGCACTAGTGTTCACTTCGGAGAACACCAAGGAGAGAGGACAGATGGCTCTAGCTCAAAGCCAACATCAACGTCTCCCCCAGCTTTGCCTAACCACGAACCTGAGGTGAACCATGTAATTCACCTCTATTTATACATGGTGCCCTCCAACAATAATGTCCACATGTCTTGATCTTCTTGGTCCCTTTTTTCCACATCATTGTGTGACCTTAGTCTTATCCCCTTCGTACATGGTAGCGGTTGTGGTTGTGCGTGTAACGACCCGCCTCGTCACTACGGCATCACTAACTCTATATCGTGTAAATTTCAAATTTTAATGAAACTCCACTAATTTGATTATGAAAATGGTAGTAAATTTTTCGCAATAATTCAATCATCATACAGACGATACAATTGTAATAATTGATTTCATATATATACATATATTAAATCAGTACTCATCATTCACATGTTTAGAATTTAATTTAATTTTACATGTATTTACAACTCAAAATATACATGTCCATAAAAAGGATTAAGGGACTGACTATGAAAGAGTTGATTAACAAACGCATATCACAGACCATTCAATCATACAAACAAGCATAAGCTTATCAAGCAATCTTCAACTGCCATAATGAAAGGAACCACAGTCCTTTCCATAGGCTTTAAATCATCTAACCTATGGTTCATCAGGCTCATCCATTACAAGCCCTTTCATAGAGACCTTAGTGGTCTATATCAGCTCACACAAGGCATCAGAGTCATCATAGACTCAATGCTAGCCCAACACACTGAGCTCAAAGCTCTCACAACCCAAATAACTCAGGGTTTCCCATAGGGCCTGAACGGTCTACATCATACACCAAGTACCATTCATGTGGCCTCTCAGGCACATCAAGACCACCAACAAGGCTCTTGCATGTCTCAAAATCATTAAGTGACTCAACACAAGTCACACATGCATAATCCTAGAGCCAAAACCAACGTTCACCAAATCACAAACTACGAGCTAATCCTTCATCCTCTCATCATTCTAAACATGTTTCTCTAAAGGACCCAGAGCTAATTCTAGCTCTATCACAAGTGGATCACTATTCATCCAAACCCCAAACCATAAATCAACTGGGGAATCTCGAGTTTCTTACCTCAGTGGCGACAAGGAAGTCCTTTGGACTACTCTTCCTAGCCCTGGTGTCGGTGACTCACCGTCGTTCCTCGCCCAAACTCAAGTTCTTCACCTCCCTTGAGAAAGGGATTTCTTAGCTCATGGGGTTTAAGAAAAAGATGAAGGATTATGGCTCTCAACTGGTTTCTAGGAGGTTTGGTGTTTAAAGGAAGTGATTTGGTGAAAGAAACAAGGTCTAGAAAGCTTGGGGCACTCAGAAATGGAGGTGGGGTGCTGGAGAAGAAGAGAAACAGTTTTTCTCTTCAAAAATCGTGTTTTGGCCTTTTATACTGGGCTTGACCGACATGCCGCCCCAATCGCCCCACTCTAGTGCTGATGGCGCCAAAATCCAGTGTATTTGGCGCCCATGGCACCACTTTGGCGGTCCTAGCGCCAATTTCTAGCATCTGTGGCGCTCCTGGCGCCACTATAGCGCTGATGGCGCCAAAAATCGTGAAAAATAGCCTTCAGCTACAGTGCCACGCTTGAAGCGCTAGATACCATGCTCTTGGAGCCAGCTACAATGAAAATAATATTATTTTATTAATTTTTTTTTGCAAAACTTTGGTTATTATATTCACCCCTCCTTTTTAGGAATTTTGTTTGCAAAATTCCAAACCAAAACTATTAAGCACTGGGGTGAAATTCTCGTTCTTCGCCAGATCCCACCCGGCCCGACCACTCGGCCTCATAACAACATAAGCAAGACATCTTGCTCTATGCACAGCGAATAAACATCAACGCCAACCTCAATGTGAGACTAGAACTCACACCTGTGCTGTCCCATCGGGAGCTACCCTTTACAAGAAAAGTCTAATGGTCACCTGGGATAAACAATTTCAACACTTAGTTTTTTTTCTCAAGATAAATAAAGTGTTTTGAGAGTTTTTCTAAACTTTACAAGAATTTACGCAAAGAGCTTTTTACATAAAGAATTTGAATGATGAGAGGCTTCAAATCATATATCATGTCTTCGAAGCTTCTAGTATTTATAGGCCTCCTTCAATCACGTATTTGTCATCTCTAAACGAACATACTCTTCTCTTAAGCATGCGTCTGAAGAATGTGAGCGTTGGGGCATTAAATGCACATACTTATTCATGCTAAAAAGCCACTCTTTGTCGCTCGCATATTGAACACAACACGAGGAAATCACTTCCTTTTGCGTCAAAGAAGTATGTGCAATAGAGCTATTCTTTTGTTGGAGATTGAGGAATTTTAGAGCTTGGCTTCATTGGTTCTTCATAGGATTCAATAGATCCTAAGAGAATATCTCTGCAAAGAATATCTCAAACACAGAGTAATAAATGAAGTCTTAGATTCCATCTCTAATGTCGTATTAGATAATGATTTCATCATCTTTCTATCGTCTGGAACATCAGACATAGATTTCGCGAGACATGTTCTGATAGCGCATAAGACACAACTTTTAACTTTTGTATTTGTTTACATCTAATCGAAATAATTAAAGGTGTTGATTTGTCTTAATACAAAAATGTCTTTTGACTTGGACTTTCTTCCAGAGTTTGAATTTTCTTTTTCCAAATCTTCATTTGATTCTTCAATTTAGTGTTTTTACAAACAAATATTTTGTATTTCTCTTTATACTTTTTGAACTGAAGAGAAATCATATGACTATTTTGAAGAATAACATCATAGGGCATATATTCTTCATCTTTTAATAAAGAGCAAGAAGAGGTATCAGATTCAGAGCAAATTTTTACCTCAACTTTTTTGTATGAATCAGCCATTAGATGGGTATTGGATTGCTCATTGTCTGAACTGCTACTCTTCTCAATATCTAACTCATCCTAGGTGACCATTAGACTTTTCTTTTTCTTGTCAAAGAGTGCCTTTTTTTCAGTTGAGGACAATCAGCCTTTATGTGTCCAAACTTTCTGCATTCGAAGCAAATGAACTCATTGCTTTCCTCCTTGTATTTCTTCTTGAATATGGTGTCTTTCCGTCTAGAGGAATGCTGGAACTTTCCTTTTTTTTTCATCATCTGTTTGAACTTCGTGGACATGAGAGCCACTTCATCGTCTGTGGATCCCTCAAAACTATTATCTGAGCCATCGGATTCAACCATCTACACTTTTAAAGCTTTAGAAGAGCTTTTTTTTTTTCTTTTCGTCTGAAGTTGACTTCTCTAGTTTTTAGGGTAATGGAATCTCTCTTAAGCAGATGATCTCAGTTCTGAAGGTGAACTTCATGAACTCTTAGGATACTTAACAATTCATCCCATGCTAGAATTTTCATATTTTTAGCTTCTTGGATGGTTGTTGTTTTTGGTTCTCACACCTTGGGAAAGTTGTCTAGAATCTTCAAATTTATCTGAGCTTTGGTGAAGGTTTTTCCTAGATCTTCAAGACTATTCAGGAGCACTTGAAGTCTTCCAAACATGTCATCCACAGATTCTTCTTCTTTCGTGGAGAAGCTTTCATAATAACACATTAGAGTTGCAACCTTTCTAAATTGAACATCTTTTGTTTCTTCATAGTTGATGCTCAATGAGTCCCAAATCTCTTTGGTTGTCTTAAGTCTGCATATCTTTTTGTACTCATTCCTAGATAGAGTGCATGTCAGAGTATAACAAGCTTTTGTGTTTAGCTCCATTATGGCAAGGTATGCATTTGTCCATTCTGCTTCAAGTCCAGGAATGTGTATATCTCCATTTGTGATGATCAGCCAAAGTCTGTAGGGGATGAACTTGTAGAATATGGGAACACTTCACACTTAACCAAGACGAGGGGGGGTGAATTGGTTAGACTTGGTAATTTAAAAATTTTCTTGATCAAAATCAGAGTTTTGCCCTTTTTGGATCTTTATCACTTTCGAAACCAAGAACCTTTATCCAAACTTCAATCCTAGAGATGTAATGCTTCAAGAATTTGATAGATAACAAGAATTCACAAAAGACAACCAAATATGCAGAATTAAATCAACACATAGAGAATTATACTGGTTCACTTCAAACACTATGAAGTTACATCCAGTTTTCTTCTACTCAACACTAGAGTAGAGTTCCACTATTGTAAATTTCAGTTCTTACAAGTTATTATAAGCCTCTCTTTATCAACCCTAGATAAAGTTCAAAAATCTAAAACACTATTAGATTCTTAAAGACAACCCCACTGAGAACACTACTCAGCAAACCCCCTAGAGAAACACTATCTCTAGATTACAAGCAAGAAACTCATTTACAATAGACAAACCAACACAAAATTCAAAAGATAATTACAACTTCAAAGAATAAGGAAAGAAGTCACCTGATGATCCAAGGAATGATATGCATAAGAATGATTTCACTAGGTTGAATGCAGAAAACAAACTCAGAACATAACTTTCCTTAAGCTTTGAAAAGAGAAAATCTTGCTTCACTCATCCCTTAAAGACCCATATGAGTTTTATTGAAGAAAGAACTCAATAAACCCAGAAATATCACCTAGAGAAAGTTTAGAATGCTTTAGAATGATCAGAATACAAATTACTCAAGTTAGGAAATCAGCTGAGCATGGGTTTTATTTATAGTGATATTTGTAATCGTCTGTAATCGATTAAAAGTGCTCATGTAATCGATTATTTAGCACTTGTAATCGATTACATACGCTCCTGTAATCAATTAAACCGTTCATAATGATTCTGGGTAACTATAACGAACAATTTAATCGATTATTTCGATGTGTAATCGATTAAATCCGGCATGATGAAAAATATGTTTGAACTATGTAATCGATTACAGTAATTGGTAATCGATTAAATCCGGCACTATGAAAAGTATGTTTGAACTACGTAATCGATTACAGTAATTGGTAATCGATTAAATCCGGCACTATGAAAAATATGTTTAAACTACGTAATCGATTACAATAATTGGTAATCGATTAAACCAGAGATATGGTATTTTCTAATTGGCTTATGTAATCGATTACAGCTTAGTGGTAATCGATTAAAAAAGTCACCAAGGCAGATTATATGTGATCAAAGACAAAATAATCGATTATTCCGATAATGTAATCGATTAAACTGTTCTTGAAAAATTTCCAGAAAACATCAAGAACAAAATAATCGATTCTTTGCCTGTTATAATCGATTAAACCAGTGAAATGCTATTTTTCCAAAAATACTTCGTTTATTTTAAAACTTCAAACAATTTACCAATGCCTTGTGATTTAATTCTCAAACTTATGAATGATATGAATGCAATGATTGGATCATCAGAAAACTTCCTTCCTTTTACATTTGATCACAAGCTTTTCTTCAATGCTTCAAAGGCATGTTGAAAGTTCAAAACCATCCTTTCTTGAATCGAAGTTCTTTGTGCTTCAAGCAACTCCCTCTCAAATCAACAATCTCCCCCTTTTTGGCTTTAAACATGCCAAATTTGAAATTGAATAGCATTGGGTCTTGTGATTAAATTAACGAGTCTTCATATCATTTTTCTGAGCTTTTTCAACACCTGAAAAATGCAAATCCTTTTCAAGAACATGTGTTAAAAGCATTTGTTTTTAACTTAGCATTCATTCACAATATGAGGCTGTGAGGGCCATGATTGGCCAGCAGGATGTTTCCTGGGAGGACCACGATTTGGTGTTGTACCAAGAACGTATTGTGGTGCCTAAGGGCGATTTGGTGGACGTCGTCCTATCTGAGGCTCACAATGGCCAGTTCAACATTCATCAAGGTGCCACTAAGATGTATCAAGATCTGAAGAGAAGTTTCTGGTGGCCAGGGATGAAGAGAGACATAGCTGAGCATGTGGCTAAAGATCTGGTGTGTTAGAAGGTAAAGATTGAGCATCAGAGACCGTCTGGACTGCTACAGCCTTTACAGATTCCTGAGTGGAAAATGGGATAGCATTTTCATAGACTTCGTAGTGGGACTACCGAGGACTCAGATCGGATGTGATTCCATCTGGGTGATTATGGATAGGTTGACCAAGTCTGCTCATTTCTTACCTTTGAGGACTGACTGTAACGACCTAAATTTCTACTTATTCTTTATTAATTTTATTCTTACTTAAAGATAAATTTTCTAAGAAACGAATAATAGTAAAGATTTTAAAGCGTAAAATTTGCAAAGGATTTGCTACTCGTATACATAGCCAATGCCTCTGATACAAAAGTTTAGATAATACAAGTACACTACTTTCTCAAAATCCAGCTTATTACATAACTTCGTTTATATTTCTTCACTACTCCAAGGCTTCACGGAACCTGGCCATCATTGCCATCTAAAAAAAACATGAAACAATTCGGGTGAGAAATAAATTTCTCAGTAGGCAAAGCTAAATCCCGACCCTATTATTAGGTTAGTAAAATCATAAAAAAAATCAAACACATCCACAAGCAATATGCAAACTATATGAATGCATGAGATGAAATATCTCAGGGCAAATGGCTCCCACATATCGTACTGTATGTGGTCACGCTGAGCGTGGTCGCTGCTATAGTCTTACGCAAACATGCATGAATTTTGTCATATATCCTTGCCCATAGGTACTACATATCGTACTGTATGTAGCATTAGATTTTGTTTCCCCAAAGCCTCGTACTGGACTTGGAACATGGAAACATGAATCCACCTATCTTAATCACATGAATCATCCATATAAAAAATCAAATGCATAAGTAAAACACAGATCATATCATCATATATATCATAAGTATGGTTACACCACCATATTTTATCCAATAAGCTTTTATAAGTAGGGTTACACCACCATATTTTATCCAATAAGCTTTTATAAGTATGGTTACACCACCATACCTTAATTAAGTAAGATTATTACCAAACTTATGCATAACCAGAGAATAACCTTAACTACAGAAAAATTATGTTAGTAGTCTAACTAATAATCCTCAATATAAATAATATCTAATTCTTTTAAACCTTTACAAGCAAAGGTTC
>PYAF01003578.1:25427-40302 GCA_007407185.1 Glycine tomentella
TCTATAGATTTTATGTATCATTTTTCCATATTTTTCTGATGCTTGAGTTTTCTTGAATAAAACCTCAAAGTTGTCATCTTATAAAATTTGTAGAAATTTTATTCTACAGTTTTGTGTCACAAAATTTGTTGATACTTAGTCGGCTAAGTGTATTCTATAATTTCATCAAGTTTCTACAAAATTTCTAAAGTTATTTGAGTATTTTTGGCCTAGGGACATTTTGGTAATTATGTCATTCAACCTAGGGGTATTTTGGTCATTTTAAAAAATTTCCAAGGGCATTTTTGAAATTTTCATCTTAAGGGTTTTCTAGTAATTTCTACTATATGGAAAGAGTGAAATAGTTATTTTTCTCTGAACATACTTCTATCCAATTATCATCACATTTTTGGGGATGTTACACTAACTACACTGCAGAAAAGTTGGCCCAGCTGTATGTCAGGGAGATTGTGAGGCTGCATGGTGTCCCTGAGAGCATTGTTAGTGATAGAGATCCGAAGTTCACCTCTAGGTTCTGGGGTGCTCTTCAGGAAGCTTTTAGGACCCAACTGAGGCTTAGCGCAGCCTACCATCCTCAGACTGATGGTCAGACAGAGAGGACCATCCAGACTTTGGAGGATATGTTGAGAGTGTGTGCCTTGGAGCAGGGTACTAGTTGGGATAGATACCTACCTTTGGTGGAGTTCTCTTATAACAACAGTTTTCATGCTAGTTTGGGCATGGCACCCTATGAGGCTTTGTATGGCCGGAGGTGCAAGACTCCAGTTTGGTGGATAGAGGTAGGGGAGAGGCAGCTTCTTGGACCTGAGATGGTTCAAGAGACTTCTGAGTAGATCCGGTTGATCAGAGACAAGTTGATGAGAGCTCAAAGTTGACAGAAGAGTTATTATGATCATAAGCACAGGCCGCTGCAGTTTGATGAGGCGACCATGTGTTTTTGAGGCTGTCTTCGGTCACAGGTGTAGGACGGGCCTTGGGTGTGAGGAAGCTGAGTCCTAGGTTCATTGGTCCCTATTAGATTCTTCAGAGAGTAGGGCCAGTGGCTTATAGGCTAGCTTTACCTCCCCGTTTGTCAGGGCTACATGATGTTTTCCACGTGTCCCAGTTGAGGAAGTATGTGGCAGATCCTTCACACGTGGTGGAGCCCGACACCATTCAGATTAGAGAGAATCTGACTAGTCCTACACGACCCATGCGGATTCTGGATCGGATGGAAAAATGGATCCGGAGTAAGACCATTCCCATAGTCAAGGTGCAATGGGAAGGGAGGACACCTGAAGAGGCGACTTGGGAGCGAGAGCAGGAGCTGTTACAGTTGTACCCCGAGTTGCTTGATAGGTATGGTTTTATATTTTGCGGACAAAATTCCTAAAAAGGGGGGTTGAATATAATGACCCTCAGGCTTGGCACGGATGGCGTGGGTGTCGTGCGGATAACGCTAGGGTTTTCTGCAGAAAAACCAGTGCAGAGGTGTGGCGCTGGTAGCGCCAGTGTGGCGCGATCAGCGCCATGCACACTAGTTAATGGCACGAGTAGCGCCAGTGTGGCGCGAGTGGCGCCGGACACACTGGAGGATGACGCCAAGGGCGCCATAGTGGCTCGGGTAGTGCCACAAGTTCTGGAGGTTGATGCCTGCAACGCCAGAGTGGCGCTGGTGGCCCCGAAAAACTCTGGAGACCTGTCCATCCCTGGAGGTTGGCGCGAGTGGTGCCATAGTGGCACGAGTGGCGCCATTGGTACTGGTGGCTGGCGCGGTTGGCGCCATAGTTTCTGGAGCTTGGCATGGTTGGCATCAGAGTCTGCATGATCCGCACTATAAAAAGGCAAATCACGATTTTTTGAAGGGGAAAAGCTGTTCTTCTTCCTCTGAGCGCAATTCCACCATTGTTGAGGCTCCAAGCTTCATATCTCCACCTTAGTTCACCAAAACACCTTCCTTTAAACACTTATCTTGTTGGAAAACACTTGGTGAGCTTGAATCCTTCATCAAAATCCCTTGAAAACCCTCAAATCAGAGAATCCCTTTCTCAAGGGAAGTTCATAGAACTCGAGTCCGGCGAGGAACTGCGAGGATTCACGGACACCCGAGCTTGGGGGAGTCGTCCTTGGGCCTTCCTTGTCGTCATTGACGTAAGAAACTCGAGATTCACCGTTTGATTTGTGAGTTGGGGTTTTGGGTGAATAGTGACCCACTTGTGATAGAGCTAGTATTAGCCTTGGGTCCTTTAGAAAGTGTGTTTAGAAGCTTTGGTGATGAAGGATTAGCTCTCAAATGTTAGTTTGGTGAACTTTGATTCTTGGCTCTATGTAATGCATGTTTACTTGGTATGCTGAGTTACTTGGCTATGTTGTGACATGCAAGAGCCTTGGTATATGATTTTGATGTGCTCAAAAGGCTTTTGGAACGATGTCTTGTGTGTGAAAAGAACCGTTCAAGCCATATGTGAATCCTTGAGCCTTTGGTCTGTATAGAGCTTTGAGCTCTTAATGTTGGCTTGCACTGAGTCTTGTGATGACTTAAGTGCCTTGTGGACATGAGATAGACCACTGAGGGTCTATGAGATGGCTTGTGAGTGATGAGCCTTGATGAACCTTAAGTTAGAAGATTGTTGTTATGTTTGTGCCTGATATGGCTGTATTGGTGTTTGATATGTGATTGTGTGCCTTGTATAGGGCGTGACACCGCGGGTGTCAGTGATGTAGACCACAAAGCAAGGGAAGAACTGCAGAGCTCGGATTTGCCAGGTAAGTTCTTGGTCCCTTGGGGATGTTTCCCACTTGTTGTGCTCCACCACACTCCGAGGGAGTGATGGTTGCATTCATGATGCATTCATTCATGGTTGTTGGATCCTCATAGTGATATGTATGCTTGTATTTATGCTTGTAAGTGTATGATACCTGTTGATAGAACTTCTGGCCAGTAAGATAAGTATGAACCTCCCTAGGAGAAGAGCGCACCTCCTAGTTTGGTTTGCTCGTGGGTGATGATGATCCCTTAAGACCAAGAGATAGGTGTGTCCCGTCGCGGTTGAAGCCTATTCTCGGAGGTACCATATACATGCGTCCATGCGTAAGGGGTAGCTCCCGATGGGATGGCATGGGTGTGAGTTCCGGTCTCACACTGAGGTTGGTGTTGATGATGATACACCGTACATAGAGCAAGATGACTTGCTTGTATTGTTATGAGGACCGGGAGGCCAGTATCTTTGTGATGCCTGATGACTTGTGTCATGGAAAGTGAGCCAGGGTGGAGGAGATGCCTCCAAGGATCCTGAGCTTACTGAGATGTATATCTCACCCCGTGTGGGGCTTATGTTGTTTCAGGTGACTCTTCTAGCAGAGAGGAGCGGTCTCAGAGCGGGAGGCCCCAGTAGAGACGGGATCTGCTTGGCCGTGTGGCAGCAGGGAGAGCTGGGAGGCTCAGTTTTGTTTATGATGTTTTGTACCCGTGTAGAGGGAAGATATGTGTGAGTGCACATATATTATGCTTTGTTTATGCTATGTATACCCTAGTGTGAGGAAGGATCTGTGAGATCAAAACCACTCGGATGCTTATTCTTTTGTATAGACGCTGTGAGTGTTAGATGATGTGTATGTACATAACCAGTTTATGTTATGTAATGATGTTCCTCCTGTTTATATCTGTGGAGATATTTGTGTTTATCTGCCAATGGTTATGTTTATGAGATTCTGGATCAGCAGGGGCTTGTGTTGCTGTGATGTCTAAGTTTTATGAGTTCCATACATAATGTAATCAAGAAATACTGTTTTCGTTTATGCTTCTGTAAAAGTTTTAATTAATGTATTAAGCGCTAATCTGATAATAATAATGTTAATACGCCTGGTGCACACGGGGTGTTACACGTCTCACTGCTTCCCCCATTCCATATGGAGGTATTTATAACCCCATCTCAGATGAAGGTATCTATCATAAAATTCAAAATTATTAATTTATGATTTGAACACAATTAATACTTCATTCATGATTATAATTAAATAAACACACAACACAAATATATAAATACCAACACTGTAATTCACGCACAAGGGACAAACATACTTATGAGAAAATACCACAAAGTAACATCAACGTTTATATATATCTGTGTGTGTGCACATGCATGTGTGTGTGCATGCATGCGTGTGTGTGAAAAGAACTCCCACACATTCCTGTATAACCAATTAAAATATCATTGAAGTTTGTTGTCTTGAAAGGAAATATCAGCGCAACACACTACAATACAAATCAATTAGTTAAAGAAATTATAACTGTTCCAAAATATATTTGATACTACATGAACGTCTAAAACACCATAAATTCTTGAATTCTT
This sequence comes from Glycine tomentella, assembly GCA_007407185.1. Classification (NCBI taxonomy): domain Eukaryota; kingdom Viridiplantae; phylum Streptophyta; class Magnoliopsida; order Fabales; family Fabaceae; genus Glycine; species Glycine tomentella. The sequence continues at coordinate 29,759 of PYAF01003578.1, forward strand.
TATATCAAGAACCCTGTAGAAGAAATATTTCATAAAAGAATTATACCATGAAAGTTTAGAAGAATGTTGTCTTACTCACCTCTTGAAGCAAGTAATTCGAGTTCTTCGTTATCTTTGTCTAGACAAAATTTCTGTGTTTTCTCCCTTCTTCTCAGTCCTTGGGCAACCCACTAATGCCAAGAAATATTTATTTTTAGGAAGAAATATTTGGTTGTACTGCCTTCAGTCAAACTCTAGTCCTGCATGGGAAAAACTTGATCCTAGGTCCCATAAACACGCTTTCCTCAGTTATTCTACCACCCATTTAATCAACCCCTAAATTTTAGGAGAATCACAACATCTCATTAATTGAAAGGATTACAATCAACTATTCTTTTTTTATTCTGTTGCTGTAATTTAGGATCCGTAATTAATTCTAGGAATATCCTATTTATTATCTCCTTTTTCGTTTTCTTCCTTCTTTCTATATGATGTATCTCTACTCATAGGAAATCATTTTTCATACTCTGGTTATAGAGACTATCTCATAACCTCCCAATCATTCCTTATTCACTTTTATAAACATCATCATATAATTCTCTCAATTCAGAAATGAAATCCAAAACCAACCCCTCCTCTACTTCAATCTCTGAATCCACCATCCAAGCAAACCCTAAGAATCTCAAAGCAACAACATTCCAATGAAACAAATATAGTACTCTTATATACAAAACAAACCATGCCATTGACTCCAATAATATAAGAAAAAAAATGCAGGAAGTGTTGGTTTTATTTTGTAACCAACCTTAATTGGTTAACTATACCTATGGGTAGTCATAACTATTCCTATGGTTAACTACTCCTTATCACAACCGTTGTTAACTTCTCAACCACTGTTAACTTTCCATCATAACCATACACACAAAACTACCTTTGATGGAAAAGGTCTATATATAAGTGTGTATCTTCAATTTCTAGGGTCCCTGAACTCACTCACATATAAAGTGCATATACACCATCTAGTGCAAATTGAGAGAAGAGTTTGGAAGACTTAAGAAATCACTTCACATTGCAGTATTACAACCCAATTCAAGGAGCAATAGCGGGAGGTATTTATATTTTATTTTATTCTGCATTGATCTAATATTATTTGTGAAAATGATTATATCATTAAGTATATAAAAATCTAACATTTGGTGTCAGAGCAAGGTTCAACCTCTGCCTTGTTTTTACGTTTTGAGTTTTTTGGGTTTTACTGGGTATTTTGATTTAAAGTCTTAAAATAAAGTTTGATTTTAAGAATCATAAAGAAAATAAATTTCTAATGATTCTAGACTTTAAATCATGAAAAACGGTGTAAAATTTTATGAATAGAAGTTTTAAAATTAGAAACCGTGATTTATAACTTTGCGTGCTTCTATATCCTTTTGCTTAAGGTTGAAGACAACTTAAGTTTGTGTCGTTTTATTAAGTTTCAAAACGACAACTCCTTTTGATTTTGACATTATCAAGATAACGTGCATGTTCTTGTACTTTTACTCTGAAAAGTAAAAGCAAGTTCTTGTTTTCAATGCTTTTATGCTGCAAGAAATGCTATTTTGTCATCTTATGCTTTATAAATTCATATCAAAGATAAAATATTAAATTATATTATTGAGTTATCCATAGGAATGGAAAATATAATTTGATAGTTTTATCATAAAGTATGTATAATGAATAAATAAATGTTTAGTGATCTTTATAATTTAATTAATTAAGGTTTGGCCAAATCACCCTTAGTTAGTTAAATTATAAATTCAGAGCCTCTAGATCACATAAGGAAAATAACATTAATTGTAATTAGTCGTATGTAATATGATAAATATCATCTCACAAGATTATTTATCATGTTTTTGCATGATTAATTAGGATAAAAATATTAAGTTATGTTCTTGATTTGCCCACAGGGATTAGGAAATATAACTGATATGTTTTATCATTAAGTTCCTATGAATTTTATTGAATTAAAATTTTGGCCTACAGGCAAATTTTATGTCACTAAATTCATAATTCTTTGAGCATGTTTTACATTGGTAAAACATGATAATGATTTATTTTTGCCTCAAATTTTTATAATAAGCATATAATTTGCAGTTGTACAACCTGTTAGTCTATTGAAGTTCCTGAATTGAGAGGGGACAATTACCCAATTTGGAAGGAGAGAATTCTCTTGAATTTAGGATATATGGACATTGATAAAGCTATCAGAAAACCTGAACCACCAGCTATTACTGAGAACAGTGAACCAGATGAGGTGGATCATTTTGAAAAATGGGAAAGATCCAACCGTCTCTGTGTCATGTTCATTAAGACAAAAATCTCTGCTGGTATTAGGGGCTCAGTGGAAAAGCATAACAATGCCAAAGTGCTCATGAAGTCTATTGATGAGCAATTTGAGACTTCAGGAAAAGCACTGGCCAGTACTCTAATCATGATATTTTCATCAATGAAGTTTACTGCTTTAAGGGGTGTGCGTGAGCATATTATGTAGATGAGGGACATTGCAGTCCAATTGAAAACTTTGGAGGTGGATATGTCTGACACTTTTCTTATCCATTTTATATTGAACACTCTCCTAGCACCATATGGTCCCTTCAAAATATCCTATAACACGCATAAGGACAAATGGTCTATTAATGAGCTCTTGACCATATGTGTTCAGGAGGAGGGAAGGTTGCTGACAATTGAGAAAAATGACAAGAAGAAAATTAAGAAAGAACAAACAATGGTTTGAAAAGAAAGATATGCCTACCTCTTTAGTCTGTTATGAATCTAATATGATTAACATAAATCATAACACATGGTGGATTGACTCTGGTTCTACAATCCATATTTCAAATACCTTACTCGGTATGCAAAACTTAAGGAACCAGTGGGCAGTGAATTGTGCATCTATTCAGGCAACAAGATGAGTTCACCTGTGGAGGCCATTGGAACCTGCAGTTTAGTTTTAAGAAGTGGTTTTATTTTGAATTTGGAAAAGACTTTTTATGTTCCTAGTTTATGTAAGAATTTAATTTCAATTTCAAGACTTATACCATATGGTTATTCTTTTTCATTTTATGAGACATCTTTCAGTTTGTTTTACAAATTCTGATCTCATAGGGAATGGTATTTTTTGTGATGGTATTTTCTATATTAATTTGTAAAATGATACCACTTATGACGCTATGCATGTTAATGTTGGCATTAAGCGATGTGTTATGAATTAGGATTCCTCTATGTTGTGGCATCGGAGATTAGGACACATCTTCATTCAAAGAATTAAAAGATTAGTGAATGATGGACTACTTAGTACTTTAGATTTCACTGAATTTGAGACTTGTATAAATTGCATTAAGGGAAAGCACACAAACAAGTCTAAAAAGGGTGCCAAGAGGAGTACTAAATTATTAGAGATTATACATACAGATATCTGTTGTCCTGATATGGACATATATGATCATAAATACTTCATCTCTTTTATAGATGATTATTCATGATACATGTATCTCTACATGCTTAATAATAAGTATGAAGCCTTAGATGCCTTTAAGGTATTTAAGTCTGAGGTAGATAATCAATGCGGTAAGCAAATTAAAATCATGAGATCGGATAGAGGTGGAGAATACTATGGTAGATACATTGAAGATGGACAAGCACCTGGTCCATTTGCGAGGTTTCTTGAAGAGCATGGGATTGTTGCACAATACACTATGCCTAGTTCTCTGAATCAGAATGATGTAGTAGAAAGAAGAAACCGAACATTATTGGATATGGTGCAAAGTATGCTCAGTAGTTCCAAGCTTCCTAAGTTCTTGTGGAAAGAGGCACTTAAGACGACAGTGTACATATTAAACCGAGTTCCAACTAAGGTTGTTCCAAAAATGTCATTTGAGTTATTTAAAGGTTGGAAATCGAGTTTGAGACATGTATGCATTTGGGAATGCCATCTGAAGTGAGAATTTATAACCCACAAGAAAAGAAACTTGACCCAAGGACCATTAGTGGATATTTCATTGGATATGTTGAAAGATCTAAGGGATATAGATATTATTGTCCATCTCATACTACAAGAATGGTGGAATCAAGAAATGCCAAATTTCTTGAAAATGACTTAATTAGTGGGAGCGATCAATCTGGAACCTTGTACCCGGGAAAGATCATACGAATGCTCAACCATCCACTTCAAGCATGAGATTGGTTGTTGCTCACAACACCCCTTCAGTTCCATTGGGTGTTATGAAACCAATCATTGAGAATCCACAATCTGTTGCTGATATTAATCCAGTAGATCAAGTTGTTAACGAGAAACAAGAAATTGTTGATCAACCAATTGAGCAACAAGTTCATCAATATAATCGTGATATAACATTAAGGAAATCTACAAGAATAAAGAAATCAGTGATACCTACTGATTATGTTGTGTATCTTCAAGAATCTGACTATAACATAGGAGCAGCAAATGACCTTGAAACGTTTTCACAAGCCATGAGTTCTAAGGAATCAAACTTGTGGTATGATGCTATGAAAGATGAGATGAATTCTATGGCATCTAATGGAGTCTGGGATCTTGTTCAGTTGCCTGATGGTGCAAAGGCCATTGGTTATAAATGGGTCTTTAAAACTAAGAAAGACTCATAAGGTAACATTGAGAGATATAAAGCTAGACTCGTAGCCAAAGGATTTAATCAAAAGGAAGGTATCGATTATAAGGAGACATTTTCTCCTGTGTCGAAGAAATATTCCCTCTGTATCATCCTAGCATTGGTTGCACAATTTGACTTAGAGTTGTAGCAAATGGATGTGAAAACAGCCTTTCTCAATGGAGATCTAGAGGAAGAGGTTTACATGAAACAACCAGAAGGATTTTCCTCTAATAATAGTGAGCAATTGGTGTGTAAGCTTAAGAAATCTATATATGGGTTGAAACAGGCCTCCTGTCAATGGTATTTGAAGTTTCATGATGTTATTTCCTCATTTGGTTTTGTGGAAAATATTATGGATCAATGTATATACCAGAAGGTTAGTGGGAGCAAAATTTGTTTTCTTATTCTCTATGTGGATGACATTTTACTTGCAACCAATGATAAGGATTTGTTATATGAGGTGAAACAATTTCTTTCCAAAAATTTTGATATGAAGGATATGGGTGATGCCTCTTATGTTATTGGCATTAAGATCCATAGAGATAGAATACGAGGTATTCTTGGTTTATCTCAAGAGACCTACATCAATAAAGTTTTGGAAAGATTCAGGATGAGTGATTGTTCACCAAGTGTAACTCCTATTGTGAAGGGTGATAAACTTGATTTAAGTCAGTGCCTCAAGAATGATCTCGAGAGGGAACAAATGAAGAACATTCCTTATGCTTCAGCTGTTGGAAGCCTTATGTATGCTCAGGTCTGCACAAGACCTGATATTGCTTTTGTTGTTGGAGTACTAGGGAGATATCAAAGTAATCCAGGTTTAGACCATTGGAAAGCTGCAAAGAAAGTGATGAGATACCTTCAAGGGACTAAAGATTACATGCTTATGTATAGACGAACTGACAATTTGGAAGTGATTGACTACTCTGATTCAGACTACGCTGGTTGCATTGATTCTAGAAAATCCACTTTAGGATATGTATTTATGCTAGCCAGCGGAGCTGTCTCTTGGAAAAGTGTCAAGCAGACTTTGACTGTTACTTCCACTATGGAGGTTGAGTTCATTTCTTATTTTGAGTCTACCTTACATGGTGTATGGATAAGGAGTTTCATTTCTAGGCTTATAATTATGGATTCCATTTAAGTCATTAAAGATATATTGTGATAATCCAGCTGCTGTTTTTATGGCTAAAAACAACAAAAGTGGTAGTCGAAGTAAGCATATCAACATTAAGTATCTAGCCATACAAGAACGCGCTAAAGATAACACAGTTGTTATTTAGCACATTAGCACTGAATTAATGATTGTTGATCCTTTAACTAAGGGCATGCCACCATTTAAATTTAAAGATCATAACGATATTGTTTTGATAAAATTCTATTGTGATGTTTTCATTCAGATTATGCGCATCTAAAGTTATTAATTTTGATAAACATTAATAAAGTTTGGACCTAGAATAAACATTGGGTTTATTCATTAAGTTATATGGGCTTGAGAAATATAATGCAATGTGATACATGGAAGATAATACTCACATACATTAGAGGACCTATCGCCATGATTCATGTATTTTATTTCTCATTATGTAAATGATGGGATATGTTAACCAAGTGGGAGAATGTTGGTTTTATTTTGTAACCAACCTTAATTGGTTAATTATACCTATGGGTAGTCATAACTATTTCTATGGTTAACTACTCTTTATCACAACCGCTGTTAACTTCCCATCATAACCATACACACAAAACTACCTTTAATGGAAAAGGTCTATATATAAGTGTGTATCTTCAATTTATTTCTAGGGTCTGTGAACTCACACATATATAAAGTGCATATACAACATCTAGTGCAAAGTGAGAGAAGAGTTTGAAAGACTTAAGAAATCACTTCACATTGTATTATTACAACCCAATTCAAGGAGCAATGGCGCGGGAGGTATTTATATTCTATTTTATTCCGCATTGATATAATATTATTTATGAAAATGATTAGATCATTAAGTATATAAAAATGTAACAGGAAGAGTATATGTAACACCCCGTAGGCCTCCGGAGTATTATCACTCAAAATACCAGTCTAACGCTAAAAGCGTTAACTATGCGCGGTGCGAAAGCGATAGAATCGTTTTCTCGATATCATTATGCATGAAATATAAAACACATCACATGAAAACATTTCAAACCCCTGCTGATCCAGATAAAACTAACATACAAAACACAAAACATAGGCAGATACATAACATCTAAACAGAGGGAATCAGGAGTAACATACAACAACCTCATCTGTACATATACATGCTCAAAACAAGACCACACATGGTCATATATCATTATATGTACAGTACAACGGGTGTACACTCTCACCCTATCTCAAAATACAAATAAGACAAAGATCAGAACTCTTCTAATCTTCATCTGCAGCCCATGACCATCTCCAGCACTATCAGTTAGGGCCTCCTGCCCTGAGGTATCTTCTCTACTCTGGAAACACCTGAAAACCACAACCCACAACAGGGGTGAGATAAACATCTCAGTAAGCTCAGGGTTCTGGGATATCCTCCCTTACCCTGGTTTACCCCCAAGCATATACAACAGGTATAAACAGAGCTAAGGAAACCATCCTATCTCACACATACAAAGCTTAGGACATTGTCCCAGCTTCCACACATACCAGCTCTCTGGGTCCATAACCGAATGCTCACAGCATCAGAGGTATTCCACCTCATCCTGGCTCGCTCAGCCATCTCATAGAGATCATAGCCATATTTATGGCATTAGTATCTCGTCTAGGCTCTCATAGCCTGCCTCATAGATGTCTCACAGAGATCCCACAGAGATCCCACAGAGATTAAAGCCATAACCATGGCACCAACATCTCATATAGGCTCTCAGAGCCCGTCTCACAGAGATCTCTCAAAGATTAAAGCCATAACCATGGCATCCGCATCTCATATAGACTCTCAAAGCCCGTCTCACAGAGGTACTATATCACATAAGTGTTCATAACTGTACACTGCTCGTACTAGAGAGGCACAATCTCTCCAAATATGCAAACATTGCCTGAGGACTCACACTCAGGACTTACTCATCCAGATATGGCTCATCCAAGAGACTCTAGGCTCTCATCTCGTCGAGAAACCCTCTCTAGAGATACAACATATCTGTAAGCTGCCTGGTCCCGCCAGGACTTCCACACACAATCAATCAAAATCCATGTGATTCCGATAGTTATCACCATCTATCACTGATCCATGTGATTCCGATAGTTATCACCATCTATCACTGATCTATGTGATTCCGATAGTTGTCACCATCTATCACTGATCCATGTGATTTCGATAGTTATCCCCATCTATCACTATTGATATGATTCCGATGACTATCCCCATCTATCAATATCCATATGATTCCGATGACTGTCCCCATCTATCAATATGGATATGATTCCGATGGCTCATCTATCAATATCTATATGATTCCGATGACTATCTCCATCTATTACTTATCATCATCCTGCGGAGGCTTTCATCTAGATATATATGCCGATCCCCACTCACAAAGGATCCAATATATACTAGGACATCTCATGGCGGGACATCACTATCTATCAGAGGCACCTCCGAAAATATATAGGTACAACCACGTCTGGAGGACTCCTATATACCGGGCCGACCTCTATCATGAGTCTACATCTCATATCTCAATACAATTCGCCTGAGGAGGCTACATCTGTGAAGATAGGAACATCTCACTAAGGAGACCGTCACTATATCACAGGACATCTCATGTCAGGCTGACTCAACAGTACCTGAGGAATCTCTCATCTCAGGACTTCACAAACAATGCCTGAGGAATCTCTCATCTCAGGACTTCACAAACAATGCCTGAGGAATCTCTCATCTCAGGACTTCACAAACAATGCCTGAGGAATCTCACATCTCAGGACTTCTATCATCTCTGCCTAAGGAAACATCCATCCTTAGGACTTTAGACGGAGAGCAGTGGCACCTCCCATGGAATCTCAGCTATTCCAGGGAGTCCTCAAACTCTACCTCTGGCTAGGGAACCTCAACTAGCCTGATACTAGTCCAGTATCCTGTAGGTTCCATCATAGATCCTTCTAAGATCTGCATCTCATCTCAGAACACTCTCACAGTGTTCATCAATCTACGGCCCGAGGCCCTACACCTGCAGCTACAGGTGTCATAACACCCTCACACCATCTCGGTGTCTATCCTGAGGTTCATCATACATATCATCACATAGCGGCCACACTGGCCTTCCTCATCTCAGCATGCACAATTATATATCTATATACATATAACAACCATGGCATGCATCATTCACCCACTTGGGTGATAAACAAGAGAAAAGGGCTAATCCCCCAGAGCGATGAGCTTACCTGGCAAGCCGTGCCTGCACTTCCAGCCTCTGGGACGATGGTCTGCTCCTCTGACACCTCGTGTCAGGCCCTAACAAGGCAACCAAACACATATCACAGACCATTCAGGCACATAACACTCATGAGCTCATCAGACAGCCTCAACTGTCTCTGAGAAAGGAACCTCAGTCCTTTCTATTAACCCGAGTCATCTACTCAAGGGTTTCTCAGGCTAATCCTCTATAAGCCTATCCATAGACCTTTCAATGGTCCATCTCAGCTCAACCATGGCCTCAGAGTCTCTCTAGACTCAACACCAGCCATCCACACTGAGTATTACAGCTCAACTCAACTTCTCATAATCACCAGTTTCAACCGGTCAAACTCATCCATATCATCTCATGAGCAACTTTGTCAACTGCTCTAAGGTCCAAACTAGTCAAATAGTCGACCTTTTATCTCTGCTCAGACTGACTCAGAGCCAAAATCAAACTTCATCAGTAATGATGATTCAAGGCTCTAACTTCCTCAGAACAGTCCTCTGAGCATAAGACTCTACAGAGTCCGAGCCTAATAACGGCTCTAACACCTCCAAAAACACCCCTCAAGATAACCCCAAAATCACAAAATCCAATCCACAGAACCAACAGTTAGAGCTCGAATTTCTTACCTCTGTGGTGTTCAGAAACACCAGGGAATAGCTTTCCCTAAGATAACTCGCCCAATAACGGCCTCTTTCGTCTTTAGACTCCGAGCTCTCAAGGGTTCTCTCAGAGAAATCAATCTCACTATTTCTCAGCTATTTCTAAGAATCAATCGGGGTATCTCACTTATCTCGAGGTGCTGATCACTACCTCAGTTGGGTCGGAGGTGTTTAGATGAACAATGGAGAAGGTACGAAGCTCAAGGCATCAACAATGGCTTCCCTCTCTTTCTTTCCTCTTTTCTCTCTCTTCTTCAGCCTGAAATGGCTTTTATAAAAGCATTTCCGTCGTTCCCACGCGGCTCGCGCCAGTTACCACGCATGTCGCGCCACAGCACTGCCAATCCACGCGACTCGCGTGAACATTCACGTCACTCGCGTGGAGCTCCAGAGGAAAACTTGATTTCCTAGGACACTTCCCACGTTACACGCGTGGATCTTCACGTTACCCGCACCGTACTCTCGGCCAAACCACGCGACTCGCGCCGTTCCCACGTGGGTCGCGCCGCATGGCAGAAACTGCCTAAAACTTGCATTTTTAAGCTTCTTCTCTTTAATTACACTAAGCCTAATTATTATCCTTAATCATGGGCTTAATCTAGGCTTAATTACATGCTTAAAAACACCAGGCATTACATTTCAGAGAAATCAATCTCACTATTTCTCAGCTATTTCCAAAAATCAATCGGGGTATCTCACTTATCTCGAGGTGCTGATCACTACCTCAGTTGGGTCGGAGGTGTTTAGATGAACAATGGAGAAGGCACGAAGCTCAAGGCATCAACAATGGCTTCCCTCTCTTTCTTTCCTCTTT
>PYAF01003578.1:47382-59309 GCA_007407185.1 Glycine tomentella
TTTGTTATTATCACCATAAGTGACATATCCTCCTTCTTTTAAAGTCAGATTTGATAGAAGGGACATGTCTCCAGTCATGTGTCTAGAGCATCCACTGTCAAGATACCAAGTTGATGTCCTAGCTCTTAGACACACCTACAAAATTCAAATCAGAATTTAATGGAAGGTACCCACTCAAGGTTGGGTCCATAAGGGTTAGAATTTCTCTTTACTTTGGGAATCCAAATGCAATCACCATTAGGCACATAGAATCTCCTAGCATAGCATTTAAAAGATGTGTGCCCCTTTTTCATACAATAGTTGCAAGTGACAGATTTTGAAGTTTTCCCAATAGCAGAATTTTGATTGACCCTTGAGTTCTTTTGCCACTTTTGATTCTTCTGTTTTGGAGGTACAAAAACTATTTTTCCAATTGATTTTGTTCCATGTTTATGCCCTAAACCAGAAGTATCTCCAGCATACTTTTGCACACTCAACATTTCAGCCAAGTTGCATTTTCCCTTATAAAGCTTTCTCAAGAGATCAATCAAATCACTGTTTTTGGCTAAAAGCAACATATATTTTTCACCTTGACTTTGCTTATACTCATCAAAATCCTTTTGAAGCATCTTATACTTGTCAACATTGCTAGAGGAAGAAGCACACACACATCCATTTAATTTGTAACTTGAAACAAGTTTTTCATTTTCTTCTTTCAAGTTGCAAATCTCATTTTGCAATTTAGTTATTTTCTCAATATGCCATCTAAGATTTCCTTTGAGCTTATTATTGGATTTTGCAAGTTTTTTGGCTTCCTCATACATTTCTTGAAAAGCATGAATAGCTTGGTCAAGTTCAGAATTTACCTCATCTCCTTCACTTAGCAAATCATCATCATCATCATTGATGGTGGAGGTGAGACACATGTTGGCTTCTTCATTTTCTGTAGAAGAATCTGAAGTTGTTGACTCATTATCCTCCCAAGCTCTGTATGCCCCCTTTCCTTTTCCTTCCTTTTTCATCTTGTTTTCACCTTGTTGCTTCCTCAAGTAGATTGAACACTCAGATTTGATGTGACCCGGTTTGCCACATTCAAAGCATGTGAAGTTGTTGTCAATCTTCTTGTTGAGGTTGTTGTTGTTACTGCTATTTTTGTTCCCTTTGCTGAACCTTTTATTCTTATTTTTCCTCAGAAATTTGCTGAACTTCTTCACTACCAAGTTTACATTGTCTTCATCATCCTCTTCACTTGTTTCCTCTTCCTTTTCAGCTTTCAAAGTTGCAGCTTTCAAGGCTATGCTTCTTATTTTCTTTTCTGCATCTTCACAAGATGTTAATTGAGACATTTCTAATTAATATTCAAGAAGCTTACCAAATAGTGCAGCCATATACATCTTTGATAGATCTTTAGACTCCTTGATTGCTGTAATTTTTGGTTGCCAAGGTCTTGTCAAACACTTCAATATCTTGATGTTTAGCTCTTCAGTGTCAAAGACCTTTCCTAGACCCAATAGGTGATTTACAATGTGTGTAAATCTGGTCTAAGGCTGTGAAATGCTCTCATTGGAGTTCATTTTAAACATTTCATACTCATGGATCAAAGCATGCTTCCTTGACCTTCGAACTTCCTTAGTTCCTTCATGAGTAATTTCCAGCATCTCCCACATCTCTTTTGCACTTGTGCATCTCACAGTCCTGAAAAATTCATCAGAGGAAAGTGCAGAGGTGATCATATTTTTAGCTTTAAAATCATATTGGGCAACTCTTTGTTCCGCCTCAGTCATCTCATCCCATTCTTTGGGAATCAACTCATTTGCAACAGTTTTCTTTGGAATAAAGGGACCCTTCTCTATTGCATTCCATGCTCCTGGGTCATTTGATTGAATAAAGATTTTCATTCTATTTTTCCAAAAACTGAAGTGTTCCCCTTCAAACATAGGAGGTCTGTTTAAAGAGTCACCCTCCTTAAAGGTTATTTGAGAAGTATTCATGTTTCTTTTTGAAAAGAAAAAGTGATCTTGAATATCTTACAAGAACCAGCTCTTGATGCCAATTGAAAATGAATAGAATGCTTCAAATGAACCAAGAGGGGGGGTGAATTGGTTGAACCTTGGTAAATTAAAAATTTAAAATCAGGGTTTTTCTACAGGATCTTTATCACATTAAAAATTGTTTCAAAACCAAGAATCAATATCCAATCAAATTCCTTTTTCAAGAAGAATAGAGTATAAATTTCTGTGCAATGAAATTGATTCACAAACAAAGCAATTAAAAGATGAATAAGTGAGAAGAAAGATTAGCCACAGATTTTTATACTGGTTCACTTCAAACACTATGAAGCTACATCTAGTTCTTCCACTCAACACTAGAGTAGAGTTCCACTATTGCAAAAATATCCTTACAAGCCTCTCTTTATCAATCCTAGATAAAGTTCAGAAGTCTAAAACCCTATTAGACTCTTAGAGACCAAAACCCACACTGAGAACACTACTCAGCTGTCCTTAGAGAAACACTATCTCTAACCTTGCAAGAAACTCATTTACAATAGACTAATCTTTACAGAAATTCAAAGAACAGTTTTACACCTTCAAAGAACAAGGAAAGATATCACCTGATAATCCAAGAACTCATGCACATGAGTTATTCACCAGGTTGAATGACAAATTACTAACTCGATGCATTCCTTTCCTTATGTTTTGATGAACAATGATGCTTCACACTCTTGAATCAAACAATCATATGAATCTGTGAAGCCTAAGTGTTTAGTAACTCAGAAAACTCACTAATGAAAGCTCATGAAGGTTTGTGAATGCTCAGAATTCGAAAAATCAAAAGTTACAACCCTCAGAATAGTGGGTTCTATTTATAATAGTTTTCTAACTGAAAATAATCGATTAAACCAACTTCAGTAATCGATTATTTAGCATATGTAATCGATTAAATCAAGGTTGTAATCGATTAAAATGCTCCTAATAAGTTCTGAGTTTGAGCTGTGAACAATATAATCGATTATTCCGTGAAGTAATCGATTAAGACAATGAGCCATGATTTCTTCATGTGTGCATGTAATAGCATGTAATCGATTACCAGTTTATGTAATCGATTAAGATAGAGTGACCATATTTTCAAGAATGAACTATGTAATCGATTATCACGATGTGTAATCGATTAAATACCAACAGGTCATGTATTTCTAAGTAAACATGTAATCGGTTACCAAATTCTGTAATCGATTAAGACAAAGAGTTTCATCTTTCATAAAAAGCCTGAATAATCGATTAATTCGATATGTAATCGATTACAATGATCATGATTTGTTTTCTAAAGGGCACGAAGAACTAAATAATCGATGTCATAGCCTTTGTAATCTATTAATGCAGAGGGAACTTATTTTTCCAAAAACTTTGTAAATTTAAATTCCTTTCTATTTAAATGCTTTTACTAAGATCTTTAATCTATCAATCCTAGATGAATGATTCATGCATGATATGCTCAATTGGATTATCAGATCATAAACTTCCTTTTACACTAATCAAATTGATCTTCAAGCTTTTCTAGGAACTTTTATCCTTGGTCATGTTGAAAGCACAAAATCCTTGAAGCTTGATCCTTGTTCATTGATGCCTGGCTTCACTTGAATCAACAAAATCAACTCTCACAACCTGTTCTTGAGTTTCTGTATTGTGACTCATTTAAATAAATGTTATTTGATTTAATGAATAAAGAAAATAAAGGTAATTGACTAAGTTATTAGTATAATGGTTCAGTTTCTAATAAATAGGGATATAGAAAACTAAATATCATCATTGTCTGCCCACTAGAGTTGTGTCCTATCACTATCAAAAGAAGATATAAGAACATAAAGGGTCAAGACTATGAGAAAGAATTCTACCATAAAAGATCTTCCACAATCATGGACAAAGGTATATTTATGTGAAACTCATGAATTCTAAAGATCTTGTTCATGTTCTTAATGTGATTGTTTTAGATAGAAATTATATATTTATGCTTACATGATAAATCCATGTGAAACTCAAGAATTCTAAAGATCATGTTCATGTTCTTAATGTGATTGTTTTAAACAGAAATTATAAATTTATGTTTACATGTGGTATCAGAGCTACAGGTTTAAGAATTTGTGTTTTTCCATGACTAATTTTGATTATGCAACGATAAAGTATTCTAATAGATTTTGAATCTTAATTTTTTGTTTGTTACAAGTATTACCGATCGAATAATATAACGAAGTCTTACACTATCCAATAGAGTTGTTGTTTCTCGCTTGGTATGCCTTATGTTCCAATGGATATCATGATAAAGTCCTAATGGTGTTTTCGGTTCAACATATATATATATATATATATTAAATGCAAATTATCTTTCCTATCACTACAAGACAAAGACACATTAATGTTGGTGATGAAAAGTCCTGATGGTATATATACATTGATGTGTTGTGATCAAACGAATGTATATTTGTTGATATTGAAAATTAATTATGATGTTAGGATGTGTTTGAACATAAGGACATGCTACAAATTCTACATGAGATTCTGAAATCACATATATAGATCCAAAAACCTTCAAGTCAAGATTGCTAACAAACTTATACTCAAAGAATTTTGCATCTCTAGATTCTATCACTCTGTTATTAGATAGATCCAAAAATCTATCTGCAACACTGTCTTTTGCACTACCTAGATATATACAAGTAAGTCTTTACATAAGTAAAATACAATCACATATTTCATTAATTTTATCAACAGAGAATCATCACAATTTTAAAACATGCATCAGTCATCAAATCTTGCATTTATCTCAGCAATATAATTGTAAGTAAATCAGCAGTTCCAGAAAATAAATAATTTAAGTTAATTTATATGGAGGCATGAATTTCAAAGTTAAGTTATCTATTGTCTGAAATTACTCTGTCGCTCGATTTTTTAAAGTTTCTATACTAATATGATTTTTGAGATTTTATATTATTTTTAGTATGGGGTGTTAACGCCCTTCATTAAAATAACACCCCATACTAAAAAGAATATAAAAATCTCAAAAATCATATTAGTCTAAAAATACCTCGCATACAATAAATAAAGTCAAATAAGTAAGTCTTTACATAAGTAAAAATAGTATTCTCAAATATGGGAATCTAAAAATAACCGACACTAAAAGTATAACGTAATCAACCACATTCGGTATTTTATTCTGAGTACTAACAAAGCTAAAAATGTATCTAAAGGTAACTAAGTCTTCAAATCTCCGCATATTCCAACAGCTTCTTCCTCGTGCTCTGAAAACAACACTTTTACTGAGATGATAATATTAGTGAATAAAATAAATCTAGAGTGTTTGTAAATAGTATTGTTCTCAGTCGGTGCAGTAATTTGAAAAAAAAAAGCCATGATATCCGCAATGAATTCAAAATAAGATTATATACGCATATATATATATATATATATATATATACTTTAATAAAATCATATTAAAAGACTCACAATTCATGACATTTTGAATAAATAAAATATTTAAATAAGCGGCAACACCTCAACGCATCCAATAAATATAACAGACACAACTTAGTGATTCTCAGAATCACAAGACTCAATTTTTTGGTTAACAGAACATGTGTGGGTCTCTGATTCTTCAAAGGGTCTATGATCTCATATTCCATGCAATGACGTCTCACTGCCTTCCCCATCCCAGATGAAGGTATCTATCATATAATTCAAAATTATTAATTTACGATTTGAACACAATTAATATTTCATTCATGATTATAATTAAATAAACACACAAATATATAAATACCAATACTGTCATTCACGCACAAGGCACAAACATACTTGCGAGAAAATACCACAAAGTAACATCAACGTTTATGTGTGTGTGTGTGTGTGTGTGTGTGTGTGTGTGTGTGTGTGTGTGTGTGTGTGTGCATGCATGCGTGTGTGTGAAATCTGTTGGATTCAAGGGGAGCTACTTAAAGAATGCAAAGGAATTATGATTCAAGCATAGATTTTGAACTTTCAACATGCAATGGATGCCTTGAAGATTAATTAGTGTGAAATGTGTAAGAGAAAAGCAATTCTGGTGATCCAAGTGCATTGCATTCATATTAATCCATAATTAAAATAATTGGGTTCATAAAATTACAAGGCTTTAGTTATTTGACTAAATTTTTAATTTGATTCAAAGGTTTTTGGAAAAATACCATTCCTGCTAACTTAATCTATTACTTCACTTAATTGATTATTTTGTTCTTAGTTTATTTTGGAAAAGCTTTCAAGAACAATGTAATCGATTACCTATTGGGATAATCAATTATTTTACCTTTGTTTTCATATAAACTGCTTTGTTGAACATGTTAATCGATTATTAATGGGTAGTAACCGATTACATAGCTATATATGATTTTAAATAGTGCTGGGATAATTGATTACCAAATATTGTAATCAATTACACATGGTTAATTGGAAAAAAACAGTCTTCCTGCTTTAATCGATTACCATATTTTGTAATCGATTACTATATGTTAATGCTTACAAGTCTTCCTGGTTTAATCGATTACCACATATTGTAATCGATTACATAGTTCATTCAGTTTTTGAAGACTCCTGCTTTAATCGATTACCGCATTCTTATAATCGATTACACAATGTATTTTGTTATTCTGAGTCTCCTGTCTTAATCGATTACAGGACGGAATAATCGATTATTTTGCTCGTTGCTCATGCCTAGAAACTATGTTGAACACTTTAATCGATTACAAGGTTTATTTAATCGATTACATGAGCGTTTAATCGATTACAGGCAGTTACAAAAATCTGTTATAAATAGGACTGGTGCTCAGCTGCTTTTCTAACTTTGTGGAATATTACCCACAACGTATTTTCTGAGCTTAAACAGTCTTGTGAGAATTCTAAAAGTGTTTCCTAAGGGTTTAATCATTCTTGCTCCATTGTGCTTTGATCATGACTGTTTGACTCATTCTCGGAGCTTGAAACCATTTCAAGATTAAGGAAAGCTGTGCTAATTGATGTGTAATCAGTCAACCTGATCTGGTAACTTCATTTTGCATTGTATCATTGGATCATCAAGTTGTTTCTCTCCTTAATCTGGTTGTAATTTTCGTTTTGGTTTTTCTTTGTAATTTGGCTATTGTAATTGGGTTCTTGCTTGAAACTAGAGATGGGGTTCTCTAGGTGAAAGAACTGAGTAGTGTTCTCAGGTTCTTGTCTCTTAGAATCTAATAGGGTTTTAGATTTCTGTTCTTTATCTAGGGTTTGTTATTGATTGTAAGAACTGAAAATTATAATAGTGGAACTCTAACCTAGTGTTGATTGGAAGAAAAATGGATGTAGCTTCTAGTATTGAAGTGAATCAGTATAAATCTGTTTGTATTTTGTTTCTTTATCCCTTAACTCATTATATTCATTGTGTTCTTGATTAAATTGCTTGACCAACAATATCAATTTTGATCCATTGAATTCCTTGGGCTGAGCTACTTGATTGAATAAGGTTTCTTGGTTTTTAATTTACCAAAGTTTACCAATACACCCCCCTCTTGGTTAAGTGTGAGATATTCATATTCTTTTCAAAATCAAGAACACTGTAGAAGAAATATATTTGATAGTATGTGAACGTCTAAAACACTGTAAATTCCTGAATTCTTTATATCAAGAACACTGTAGAAGAAATCTTTCATAAAAGAATTATACCATGAAAGTTTAGAAGAATGTTGTCTTACTCACCTCTTGAAGCAAGTAATTCGAGTTCTTCGTTATCTTTGCCTCAACAAAATTTATGTGTTTTCTCCCTTCTTCTCAGTCCTTGGGCAACCCACTAATGCCAAGAAATATTATTTATTTGTGTGTTTTTAAGAAAAAGAATTGTCTATCCTTATATAGTTTTACATAATTTGAAATTATACATTTTAAGATTTGTTTAACCAATCTTTTTTTATCTCTTATTTTTATTATCTTTATTTATTATTATCTAGAACGAATCTAATATATTATTATACTAACATCTTTTCAAAAAAAAAAATAACAACATAATATATTAAAATAATTTAATCTATCTTTGTTTGAATAATTATTGGATTTTTTTGGGATGTTGCATTGTTTCCCTATTGACTCCGACTCCAACTCTGATGTTGTTGCAATAGTTGTTGTTGCATTGTTGGTAATTTTATTCTCTTTTATGTTAACTTAATATTTATTTTAGTTTAATTGAAGTTGTGGGTTAATAAAAGAAATATAGAATTAAAAAAATGGCACATTGAAAAAGCAATCTAGAAAAAAAATAGAAAACAAAAAAATATAGAATTAAAATAACAAAATGAAAAACAGAAATTAAAATAGAAGGTTGATAACAAATTTGCTTCTCAACATTAATTGAAAGGAAAAAAAGAAAAGAAATTGAAAAATAGCCGTTAGAGAAAGGAGGGAAGAGGAAGGCGCGGAATGCGTTCTTGAAACAAAAATAAAAGAAGATTGAACAGATATTTGCTTTGGCTGTGAAAGAAAGAAAGAAAGAGAAAGAGGAATTAAGGGTTTTGAAACGAAAGAGAAAGAAATTAAGAATGTTAGGATTTGACGGTGGTGATTCTGATTTGGACAACGAGCAGGCACTGTTTCGGAAGTACCCGGAGCTGCAGGTGTTTAAGTGGGAGAACACCCTCATTCACCTTCCTCCCAATTTATCATCTTTGTTAGTGCCGCCGGCGGAGGAACCAGTGTTGCCGCAGACACCACAGTGTCACGGTGGTGATTCTGATGGTGGCTTTGACGAGTTTTCGATATACCAGGAGCTTGAAGAAACCCTCAGGGTTCACCTTTCTCCCCTGTCTTCACCAAGGTTTCTTCTTCCGTTGCAAGAGAACACTGCCCCTTGCCTTCTTCCCCTATCCACTCCGATGTTGTTGCAAGAGTTGTTGGAGTGGAAAGACATCCTTTCTCCCCTGCTGTCAGAGAACACTGCCCCTACAGAGGACATCACCCATCTTCAACAGACACGGGCATCGAACCGACCCTCCACTTCATCACCATCTCACAATCGCTGCAAGAGATGGACCAATGAAGAGCACAGGTACTATTCTATTTCATTGTTTTTGTTATTAGATTCTATTTGCAAATGTTTCATTCAAATATTTATTTTTGTCTTTTTTTCCTTTTCATAACAGGCTATTTCTTGAAGGGCTTGCATACTTTGGCAAGGGAGATTGGAAGAACATCTCCAAACATGCTGTTAAGACAAGAACCAATACCCAAGTTGCTACTCATGCCCAAAAATATTTTCTTCACATAAAGGAAAAGGGAAAGGGAACAAGAAAGAGCCTCTGTGACATGACCTTGTAATTGTATTGAGTTTTTAATGTTAAGCTTCATAGATAGAAATTATAATGTAAAGTTCCAAGTTACAATTCTCATGCTTCTGTTAATATTTGCTATTAAGTAAAAGCTTCACTTGCCATTTACATTCAATTTGACAGATTTCTTTTGTATCTAGTTACCGATTTATCAATAAAACTTCTCAATTGTCATTTAACAATTCATTAAACTTTTAAACCATTTAATATAAACCAATAATGTGCCTGCATTTGATGTGCAATTAGAAATTCAGCACATGTTCCTTTTTATGTTGTTTATTTTGAGCAATTAAAAGCATTTACCGTTACCACATAAAGTCACGTCCCCTACATACATACAATTATATTATTCTCAAAGAGTAAAAGGTTTGCATCCAACGCAAAAAAGTTTACCTTGGATTATACTACAATCTTCAAGGGGAATTGATGGAGAAATTGGATTGGGGGAAAATTATGTTATAGCTATCTACTATGTAATAACTTAAGATATAGGATTTACTTAATTTAGAAGAAAATTATGTTCTAGCTAGCATAGGACCATGGTTTTTTACTTTTAGTGCACTGACAGGGGTTTTGATGCCAACACTAATACCTTCACTACCATTACAGTTAAAATGGCTTCCCCCCTTTTATTCATGATTGCCTATTGCCAATTGCACAAGGTCGTAAACTGCTGATCGTAAGTACTCCGATAAAAGTGCCTATCATCTTATTGTGAATTTTGAGGAATTATGTGTTATTGGTGATTGGCAACTTATGTGGAGTTTGAATGTGCTATCATCGGATAAAATTGATGTATTGCACAGGATGGTCTTAAAGATTTGTTATTGTCTGGATTACTTTTGTGTTTTTTTCTTTTAAGAGCACTGGCTTGTGGTGTTTCTTTTTTATTGTCAGTTATGCTTTATCTATGCAACATTCCTGTAATCTGTGTGCTTGCAATTATAAAATTCCAGTCTTATATTTTCCTGCCTTTCCATATTTTTTCAGTTTGCTTTTGATTTGTTTTTCCATACAACTACATATGATGTAAAAGTTTCTTTGACTGTTTGCAGAACTCATGGCCATGCAGTAGAATCAATGTTACTATCCATCAGTAGCTTTCAACGGTAGAAATTTCAACCTGATCGCCCCTTTCTCAGGTTAATTGTCCCACAACAGGTTTTGTTTTTTAAAATAAGTACTAATACTTTCCCGTGATTACATTAAACCTTATGTGTGAATTTCAGCATTGTCCATGTCACTATACTTGATAAATCTCAGAAACAGGAAGTTCAATAAACCAATTGAACTAGTTTTAGGACTTTCCTTAAGAAGTTCAATCCAATACTAAATGAAGGTCACTGTTTTGGTAGTGATTGTGATTAGTGAAAAAACGTGTGCATCCTCATCTGTCAACTAGATTTTGCCATTGACTTAAGCCTAACTCAAATTGACATTTTATCAATTTGACATATTTCTTTTATATTTAAACTTTAATTTTTTAAAAATAACTTAAATAGTTAATTTTAATTGAATTTGTCACATGTAAACAATGAAATATAACTTTAATTTTAATATTATCTATTTAGTTAAATAAATAACTTTATTAAATATTTGATGATCCCCATTAGAATAATTAATAATTTAACTTATTTATTTGTTTATTATTTATAAGAAATGTTAATTCTATTTCATTTATTTTACAATATATTAGATAAAAAAAATTGATTTCTGATATGTGTAATGTGTATCCCATGGTCTAACCTACTCTCCTCAACCACTCTTTCATAGAGTTTCATAGTGTGCCTTATTCTGATATTGAGCACTATGTGTAGAGTATCGACTGTCTCAACCCTCAACTAAAGATCGCAATTGATTGCTTTGACTTGGGAGGTCTGTGGTATATCACAATTGGCAGAGGCCCATCCAATCCGTTGTTTCTCGTTGTCATAAGTCACCATCTTGTCTTGTAAAGAAATGTCTATTAAATCAACATCAACAACACCTTTAACCCAAGTTAATTGGGGTCGATGGTAGATGAACCCAATGATAAATCGTAAAAGAGACAGAAAAAGAAAGGGAGAGAGGAAGAAAAAAGTTGAAATAAGACAAAAGAGAGAAAAAGGGAGAAAAGAAGAGGAAAATAACTAAAACAAGGGAATGACTAAAACATAGAACTACTAATGGATTTAACCAATGTTGTCAAGATCGTGAGTATGATCGTATACTCGTGCGATATTGCAATTTTCAGAGGGGTCATCGATCTTACACGGAGGAAGGATCGCTGGGACTGCGAATAGATGGGGGATTGCGTGTTTCCTCGCGAGGTGGACGGATCGACGATTTGTTTCGATCCCAGATGGAAAAAAAAACGAAAATCTGCAGTGGGCTTCTTGACACTACTAGAAAAATAGGATTCAACATCGGTTATTTTTGACATTCGACATCGGTTTCAAACCGATGTTGAATCAGGCGACGTTGAAAGTCTGGAACTTAACATCGGTTTTGAAAACCGATGTTAACTACATCGTACGACATCGGTTTGAAACAGAAACCCGATGTTGCTATGTTACAAACAAAAATTTATAAATGT
>PYAF01003579.1:0-15123 GCA_007407185.1 Glycine tomentella
GAATATAGGAGAGATTTATCTTATGTAAACTTCAAGTTAGAATATCCAGTTAATTGAAGGAGGTAATGCTTATAAGGGATTGAGCCTGACCACAATTACTTCTCATTGGTAATCTTTCGAATTTAAATTTACTGTTTGTTTAAATTTTTATTCCTTAATTCAACACAATCTTCCAACTACTTTTGCGTGTTTTTCTGTTTTGTTCAATCATAACATTTACAATTGTTGAGAAACCCTTCCAATCCCTGTGGAGACGATACTTTACTTACTCTTTATTACTTGTTAAACGATCGGTGCACTTGCCGTAAACACATTAGCATAAATCGCACACAACAATGATTGAGCTTGTGAGCTCAGATTTTGTTTATTTTGTCGGTATTTTGAGGCCTAGGCAGCTGTATAGTTTTGAGAAAGAAATGTGTTGTGTATATGACAGAGATTCACCATATATGTAAAAAGTATGTATATTATATCGAATCCATGATTCCTTTACTGTTTATTTTCATGCTTGCTGCGTTACTCTGATATTGTATAATGTTAATACGCCGGGTCCACACGGGGTGTTACAGAGCTAAGATTCAGGGCATCGAACAAGCAACAGTGATTGCTACCAATTAATCTATTGAAACCACTAAAGTCATATTTAAATACTAGCTTTGTTTAAAGGACTTGTAAAAAAAATAGGTTTTGTACAGAGGGGAGAAGGTCTATGATTCTATGAAATACTGATTGAGAATGATATGGGCATTAGGGTTGAACTAAAGTAATTGGTAAGATCTATCTCATGCTCAGATATCTGGTCTTTAGTTCTATCTTTCCATATAGAACATTTTCTTGTCTGCCATAGTTTCTGGGATCAGTAGGTATTATTGAAATTTATTACTTGTCCTGTGGTAAATTGGTTTTGGTAGCAGATATTATCTGGTTTTGTTGTCTGCTGTTACTCTGTGTGTGTGTGTAATATTAAACTAGTTGTTATTTCTTCATTTTTGCTACTCGTTAATTTTGTTTTTATTACAATAGCTATTTGAACTGAATTTAATTTTTGGCTTTTTGTATTAGCTGTTGTAGGACAGTGTGGATGATCAGTTTATATATATTGAAATATTATTAAATTAAATTCAACCTGTACCTCCAAATGAAAAAAACAAAAAAAAAAAACAGCAATTGAGACATTTTATAAGGAAGTTAATTACAAGATTATAAATAACAATAATAACAACTTAAAAGACGTTAACATAAAAAAATTACTACTATCTCAATAGACAGCATGTTTTCAAAAGAAGGATAGCAAATTTGTGTTAAGAACATGACATAATCTTAAATTTTGTCATAATAAAAAATCAAAAGAAGGATAGCAAATTTCTGTACTAACTTTACCCCTTTATTTATTCCTCTATAATAGTAACTCCTATCATACTAATAACTTTAAGGACTTCTATCATTATTTTTAATGATCTTGGTTGCTATTAGTTATAACAGCAGTACCAACTATGCATGTGGTTTCTTTACGGGCTATTTATTGTTCTATTATTATTATGTTATTTTAAATCAATTCAAAGCATTGGAAGCCATGGCTGAAATCTGGTTATCAAACACTACAACTGAAGGTACCAAGGTTTGTCAAAATTTATATTTTATGGTTCAAATAGATACCCTTGTAACCATTACTTTGCCATAACTTATGAGTAATTGGTAATTTATATTTTTTTGCTCAAGGTTGTCATGGCCCTAAAATGCTAGGGAGATCATGGCCCCATGGTTAGGTGCCTCATAACTTGTGTTAGTGCTTAATTGCTTTTTCAATATGATTCGTTGATTGCCTTTGAATTATGCACAAATGATTTATGTTGATCTTTTATAAATTATGAGAATGAGGGCTACTTTAGGGAAATAATGCTTTTTCTTGATAAAGTACATTGGAGAACCAAACTTTATCTTTTTCTTTTCCAGTTCTATTTTTTCTTGGATTCTCAGCTATCATGCTTATCCCAAATGTCTTCATCTGTATGAAGCAAATTTTAAGTTTGAATATATTATACTGTCCATGCTACAGGATCAACTAACAACTTGCTCCAATGAAGTTGCAGTTCTCTATTGTTAGTGTATTTGCTAGCTTGAGACCTTAATGCGTCTGTTTCTGCTATGCTTTCAAATATTATTCTTTTATTTTGTTGCTTTTTTATCTCTGTCCAGTATCCCCATAATGTTAAGCCAAATTAGTTATGCACAGATGTTATTAATATTATTATTGTTGCTTTTTCTCTCTTTGCTCTCATGCTACTTTTCCTTCATTCATAGTCATAGCCAATGCTTATTATCTTGCTTGAACTTGTTCTTAAATCTCTTCTACATTCTCCTCATTAGTGTTTTATTGCAGAATCAAAAGTGTAGTAGAGGAAGAAATCAAGATGCTTTATTGGCTGCTTGTAAAACAACTGGGTTTGGAGAATGGTAATGCTGTGGAGATGGGTACAATACATGCAGGGGACTTTATGGTGAGTTTTCATTTCTTATTTTCATTAATAACATGATATAAATGAAGACAAAACATGTGTTTTGAACCAAACAACCTATAAATTCCTTATTCTGTTAATCTCTTTCAGATTCATTAGAGGGTGAATTTTAACCAGCTTGTACATTTCCTCTTTCTCTAAATTTGAAAGGTCCATACTTCCATATCACACTACTTAATTCCAGAAATTATTGTCTGGTATGTCAATAGTATGACATGCTTATGGCCATTTATGTCAATTTTTACGTGATACGTTAACAAAATTTAATTGTATTGGGTGAAAATTGATCGAAACCACAAGAAGTTGCTTCTGTTTTGCATTATAGTCATCGTTCAGGTTAGCTAGCTTGAGTACTTATAATTTCCACAATAATTTTTTTTTAGTTTGTTAACTAATGCCCTTAGGACATTAGTTAAGAAACTAAAAAAAAATTATTGTGTATAAGTACTCAAGCTAGCTAACCTGAACGATGACTATAATGCAAAACAGAAGCATAAATCACAATCACTATATTAAGCCACCATCAGTTATTTTGCTTTGCATGTTGTGGTTCATTTTGATTATTGTTTGTTGTAGCTATATTTTGACAAAGTGACTGAGCCTACCATGAACGAGTCGGATTCAGTTCTCTTTAAAGAAGAATTAGTAAGTTTGGCTACTGATTCAGGACTTCATCCACTAGTTCTCATTCTAGCTTTCACTTTTATCTTCACACATGGAAATCGTCTCTCAAGAAACAAAGGGCAGTTCAATTTCTTTACTCTGCTTTTGTTTATATTTGAAGAGTAGGAGACAAAAAGATTTTCTAATAAGTCGTCAAGTAAAATTTCAGGCAGAAAATAAGAATACAGTTCATACTATGCAGTGTTAGTGTGTTTGGGGTCTCAGCAGAATCTATGAAAGCAGAAGTAATACTCCTTCAAGGATTATTGATTTTTATTTTTATCTTTTTTCATTTGGATTACTGCCTCTTTCTCAGATTGTGGATGATTTCATTGGATTTACTGGGAGAAAAGTTGTGGATCTAACTAGGCCAAAGGGGCAGCAATGCCTTCCTGAGTGGGTAAGTCAAGAGTGTGAGAATATCTAACTTGTTATGTTATTGAATTGTTGGCACCATTTCAAGAGAGTAAATAGTAACATTCATGACACTCCAATTGATTCCTTTCTTTAAAGTGAAATGATTACTTTAGTTTGAGTTTGTTGTAACATTGCTTAAGTGCATATATGGGAAGTCCAGGTGCTACAGGGGCATGGGGATATATACTGGTGAATTGAGATGAACTACTATAGGATTGTGCATATATGGGAAGTCCAGGTGTCTGCTTGATTTTGGATGTTTTTTAATCGATTTTATTTTTCATACTTTTCGCCCAATGATGAAGTGGGTCTATTTAGAGTTTTTCTTTTTTGGGTGGTGTTTGTTTTTGCAATAGCTTAGCTTTTTTCTTTAATAAGATAAAATAAAGAAAAATAATTTGCCTAGCTGGTCAATTGTCCATTGTTCTACTAGTTTATTTGGATTTACTTGTGGCTGGAAATGGTTCTACTCCAACTGATTTATTTGGATTTACTTGTGGCCTCAAATTTTGCAGAGTCATGGACGGGTGTGAATGAATTAGTTAAATTACTCACAAACTTTATTTAATCAATTAGTTAAATTCTATTGACAGGTGTTAGACATTTTGAAAAGATACACTTAGAAGTATTTGAAAATCTTATTAGTTATGGTGTGGTATCTTATTATTAAATATAAATTCTTTTTAAAAAAATCAGTAATTTTATATTTTTGCATAAGGAAAGTGTTAAAAAAATATAAATTTTCTTAAAAAAATTAGAATACTATAGAGACAAAATAGGGGAAGGACAAAAAAATTATCCGATAAAAATTGCTTATATTTTTTTAGGACAATTGCTTATGGAACCTGTTTACAGGACTTTGGAATACTATGCCTTGATTTAAATTAATTGTCCGAGAAAAAATATATGCCTTGATTTATATTCTTGTCTACTCTTATGCTATAGACTTTAAGTAGCTCAAAGAATAAAGTTGATACACTACTTGTTTTCTTGTTGGCATCAATACTTCAGGGATGCATTATCTTTCTCAATGGACTCTAATCTAATCATTAGTGCATTATGATCAGCCTCTGCATGAGCCAATTGTCTTTTCAGATCTTCAACCAAATGTTCTTCTTGGATCACCCATTGTAATCAACGACAAGAATTGGGAAGCAGCTAGAAAGGTGAAAGAAGCTTTAATTTTCATCATGAATAATATCTTCTGGTCTCACTTGTATGATGGAAATATGGTTTTATTAATTACTATGAGATCCTGGTATTTTGTAGCTGGTAGCAGGAAGATTTGTCAATGATTATTCAAGGAATGACTGGATGCTTGGAGTTGCTTTCCACTCCAGGTACACAAAAATGTAGTGGTAGAATTTTGTGGTGTTCTGAAGTAGGCATATAAAATATTGTTGCATGGTATTTTATTAAATTTTGTGTTAAATTAAATTTACAGTGTTAAGCTGAATTTTAAATTTTAGTGTACTAACAATTTAGTTTTTTATTTATTTTATAGAATAAAATCCCTTCAATGTGGTGTATTTTTTAAATTAATTTGGTAGTATAGTGAAAAAAAAGTTAGGAGATGCGTTTACAAAAAAAAAGTAATTAACAAATTGAAATAAAAACAAACAATGACGGTTATTAGGAGAAAACCGTCATCGTATGTCCACCTATGATGACGGTTCTCCTAAATAACCGTCTTCGTAAGTTTTTAATTTCAATTTTAATTTTTTTTAAAATTAAAAACCTACGAAGACGGTTATTTAGGAAAACCATCATCGTAGGTGGACATACGATGACGATTTCCGTAAATAACCGTCTTCGTAGGTTTTTAATTTCAGTTTTAATTTTTTTTTAAAATTAAAAACCTACAAAGACGGTTATTTAAAAAACGGTCATCGTAGGTGGACATACGATGACGGTTTCCGTAAATATCCGTCTTCATAGGTTTTTAATTTCAATTTTAATTTTCTTAAAAAATTAAAAACCTACGAAGACGGTTATTTAGGAAAATCGTCATCGTATGTCCACCTACGATGACGGTTTCCATAAATAACCATCTTCGTAGGTATTTAATTTCAATTTTAATTTTTTTAAAAATTAAAAACCAACGAAGACGGTTATTACGAAAACTGTCATCGTAGGTCAACCTACGATGACAGTTATTTCGTAATAACCGTCCTTGTAGGTTTTTAATTTTTATAAATAATTAAAATTAAAATTAAATAGAAACGAAGACGGTTATTAAGAAAAAAACCCTCATCGTATGCTGACCTACGATGACGGTTTTCCTTAATAACCATCGTCGTTTCCATTTAATTTTAAAAAATAAATAAATAAAAAATTAGAAACGATGATGGTTTTTCGAACCGTCGTCAAAAGTGCCCCCTTTTTAACGACACCTACAACAATGACGGTTCAACAACCGTCATCGTAAGGGTAAAACAACCGTCGTTAAAAGTCCCTTGTGTAGTAGTGTATGTGGCTCCTTGTTCTGCATTCTTGTTTCGCTCTCAACGCTTTTCTATTGCATGTTTACTGTTTTTCTTTTATGTTCGTACTCAGTGCTTGCTTCACCCGATTTGGTTCTAACGTGATGAAGAAAATTAAAAATAAAATCTGTTTCGCTCTCAGTTCCTATTAGTTCACTCAATCTGTCAATGTGTTAAGATGCCATGTTCTGACTTCTGAGTACATAAAAACCAGATTATAGGCCTGATTTTGTAAAAACATTGTTAAATTATATATATGTACATGATATTGCAGAATTTCTCAGCATTTATTGTGTACTAGTAGTGGAACATTCAAGGCACTTGCTTATATCTGTGTTTAATTCAGCTTTATTTTTTACTCTGCCCTCTCACATGTTCCTGTATCCAAAGGCTATTTTCATTGACCTTTTACCACTAATAATTTGGATGATTCTATCTTTTAGAATGGTACCACTCCTTATGTGTATATGTGTGTGAGTCATTTCCTCTTCATGTGGTCACACAGCTTGGACCTCAGTGTTATGGGGTCAATGCATAAACAAATGCTGGAACCATTTCCAGCTCAAACTCCTCTTATAACCTATGTAGCACCGACACCAACACGCGACACGTGACACGACACGACTCGACTCTTCAACACATCAATCTCAAAAAATTATGAATTTCGACACGTTGAGACACGTTTTAATATTAAATAATATTTTTAATTTATATAGCAAGTATTTCATTTTTAATATTTAATAATTTAAAAAATTAAAATAAACTAATAATATTTATCAATGTAATCCCTCCCATTCTGTGCTCAATTGCTCATTCATCCAAATTAAACTAATAAACTAAATTGTGCATGCATTCTGTGCTAAACTATGCATGCATGCATTCCGTGCTAAACTGTGCATGCATTTCGTGCTAAACTGCTCATTCATCCAAATTAAACTAATAAACTAAACTATGCATGCATTCCGTGCTAAATTGTGCATGCATTCCATGCTCCATATCTCTTTCATCCAAATTAAACTAATACATGCACAGATTAGCACGGAATGCATGCACACACTACTACAAAACTAGCTTTTTACGACACTGATTTAACATCGGTTGACAGAGAACCGTCTTAGAAAGAAAGGCGGTGGCATTTTTGTAAATAAATACAATAAATCTAAGACGGTTTTGTGGAAACCGTCTTAGAAACTATAATTCTAAGACGGTTTTTCAGAAACCGTCTTAGAAAATGGTAATTCGAAGACGGTTTTGTACGTTTTTATAAAACCCGTCGTTGTTGGCATTTTATAACTATATAAACACGTTTTTATAAAAGAAGAGAGAGTGATGGAGTGCGTATTTAGATTGGTGGGTAATGGATTCACGATGGTGGTGGCTGATTCATCGGCGGTGCATAGCATCCTTGTCCACAAGTCCAACGATGACAAGATCATGCTCCTCGATTCCCCCAAACTCATTGCCGCTAGGCGGCGAGCCCGGAGACAGGTATCTTCTATCTAGGGATAGAGTTAGGGTTTCTTCTCTCCCACTCTCTTCCAATCCTCTTATCCCGTTCCTTTCTCTTTTAGGGTTCAATTCATCGAGTACATTCAGAAGAATGTCGCCTTGTATCAGTTCCGTAACGACATCCCTCTCACCACCACTGTCAATTTCACTCGTGGCGAACTTGCCACTGCTCTCCACGAGGTATCTCTTCTAAACCCTAACTCCCATATATCATGTCCTTAAGCCGGTCAATGATACTCCTGTTCCTTCAGCTTGAGTAACTCTTTCCCTAATTTTCGTTGGACTTCTTTCTTTCCATTTGCCCATGCTTTTGTCTTGCTATAGTTTTTTTTACTGGTCTTGTAATGTCTCTGAAAATTATGGTCTATAGATGCTCTAAAGTAAGACAGTTTATCATTTGAATTGATATGAATGATGGCTAGTTCTATCCAGAACTGAATTTATGACATTGTGTGGAGTAGGCTTGATTTTAATGAATCCAGATTCTGGGTCCTCTCTTGTGTTTCTTTGCTGTCAAGTGTTATATTCACCCGGGGTATAGGAAAAGAGAATTTGTATGACAGAGAGATATGAACAGAGCCAAGAGTATGAGATAAGATTTTTTTGGTATAAGACACACACACTCACTACACGGGAAATAATTCTAGGTGAGTCATATAGGACCACTCTTTTATTCATCTTGATTTATCATTTAACAGCTTCAGTGGTATGGCTCCCTCATGTATGGGAAGTTCTAGCCAATCTCTTGAAATTTTGGTTCTGAAAGGAAACAAATTTTCTATTGATGCAGTTTGTGGTTTGTTTTTGATGAATATTGTTGCATGATAATGCATATTTCACACATTTTATAAATTGTCAGTTACTTGCTGTAAAGAAATTGGACAAGAAACTGGTCAAAGGCTTTTGATCTCTGAGTACTGCTGTAATGGATCATTGTTTGATGCACTTCACTCAGATGATGACTTCAAAACAAGACTCATGGAATTCTCGTATTTGGATATCACTTGATCGTTAATGAGGTAACTATGTCTTGAGGAGTGGGAGTTTTTATTTCTTTATTTAGTTATTGAGTCTGATATTGTGTGTTCCATGTAGCCGAACTCATATGGTAGAATGAGGTTTTGTCGTCATCGTTGTTGTTTGTTATTTAGTTACTTGTGTTGTCGTTTGGGGGTTCCTGCTACACAATGGATTTCAGTTTACAATGCAAGACTGCCAATGAAGCAAAGGTAGAGCTACAATCACTTTTTGTAGCAGCTTCCTTTAATTGAGCAATTGGATATCTGAGACTTTTTAATGCACTTTTGTAATATATTATTGTTAAAAAAATTGTTTTTCAAATTAAAGAAATGTTTGCTTGTCTCTTAGTTCTTGTAATATAAAAGTCATAAAATACATCTCTTTGATTTGAAAAACAATTTTTAATGCACTGTTGAAATTGCTTCATCAAAGCAATTTCAACAATTTGATTATGGACGTATAATGTGGTAGTGTAAATGTTGAGATTGCTACAATTTTTGTGATTTTCATGATTCATAGATGCAATAGACTAGATGCTGCAGTACCGGTATGGTAGTAGCAAAATTTATTTTGCTTAACTCATGGAACAATAACAGTGAACCTAGTCATTTACCTTGAAGGCAAAGGTTTCTACTGCTTGAGTATTTGGTTATGACTGTGTTTTATGACTTTTGAATTGATTATAATTTAGGTATCATTACAATGTAGCGGATGCAAGATTAGCACAACATGTGGAGAGAGGGATTGCAGATGGCCTTCTAATTAGTTGTGTGGCTTCTTGTTCCAATCTCTGGGCCCTTATTATGGATGTTGGAGCTGGGTTTTCAAGTCAAGGTTATAAGTTTTCACCATTTTTCTTACACAAGGTGAAATTATATGATTTATATAAATCAGTACTTGTCATATACTTAGCTATCTGTTTTCATATGATGAATCTTGCCTATGTGATTCTGTTTCTTTTAAGGAATGGATCATGGAATAGTGGGAAAATAACTATTACATTACTTCTATTGCAGGGGCTAATAATGGGAGCTCTTTCGTGGTGATGTCAAAAGGTTTGTTTTTTTTAAAAAATGAACTAGTAAATGGGAAAAGGGGGGAAAAGGGGGGAAGTAGCATTATGCCTTAGCTTTCTGTTGTTAATGCACCTCCTGTGTTAATTCACCTAACCTTTGTGGGTTAATGCACTTCCTGTTGTTAATTCTTTGGTTTTCCACTACATAAAATGGGAAAAGTGGGGAAAGTAGCATTATGCCTTAGCTTTCTTTTAATTAGCATGCTTTCTGTAGGATCCACAGAAATGGATTCGCCCTCATCAGTGTCTACAAAGAAGGCCAAAGAGAAGAAGACTACCACTGCTGAACCTCCTCCAGCTAATGATCCAGCAAAACCACCTGCAAAGTCAGTTCTTCTTCTCCTTATGTTTTCCCTTGATTTCAATTCCATGTGTTTGTTCCCATAGAAAATTTGATTTTTTTTTGGTTGATATGAAAAAGTTTTAGTTTGAGACAAAAAATTGAGGATTCTATATTCTGCTATGCTGTGACTTTTTTTTCTTTTCTCTTGTTATCTGATCTATATAACCTATCACATATGTAGTTTAAGATAACGCTCTCTGTTATCATAACTTGCTTTGATCGTTGCTGCATCCCGTGGCTTTTGTGATCATATATATATTTCCTTTCTAAAGCTTCTTAAAAAGTGTGCTTTATTTTAAATTCTTAAGGATAAATTGACTACAATGATTTTAGACATATGGCTGAAAATCAAGAAGAACAAGATAATATAGCAAAAATAGGAGATAGATATAATTAATTAGACAAATTACTTGTTTTGCTATTTTTACAGGTATTATCATATTATGTGTATGGTCTATTAATAAAAATGAGACATATCTATTTTTTTAAAAAAAGAAATAAAGGGTGTTAAATTATAAAGGTAACACATAAAATTAGTTATGTAAATATAATTTTTGAATCAAGTATAAAATTTAAATGTAATTATCGCTAAATTCAAAGAGATCGGTTTCCGATAAATTTTTACTGGAGACTTATCTTTTACCAAAAGGAACGTATTGTTTCTGAAAATAGAGAAGAAAATTTGCATTTTCCAAGCATGAAACATTGGTGCTTAATTATAAGTACCTACCAAAGGCAAGCCTAATATTAATGTTAAATAATAATAATAATAATAATAATAATAATAATAATAATAATAATAATAATAATAATATTGTTTTCTCTTATGATATGTTTTTATTAATTATTATGGCATTTCATAAAAATTAATTTAAATAAATTTAATATTTTAAGATGATTATTTTAATTATAAAAAGGGTATTTTAAAATATTCTTAAAAAAGTAAGCTTAAGCGTTTTAAAAGAGAAATTCGATTATTTTAATTATAAAAGAGGTATTTTAATTATTTCAATATTCTTAATTTTTTTTTTAAATTAAATGCAAAATATTTTAAAAATTTTTGTATTTTAAAAAGGAATTTATTTATATTAATTCAATTCAACAAAATAAATAAATAAAATCCTTCATTCTTCTACCTTTTCCTTTACCATGTTCTACGTCACTTGAGATTGACAAGAGTCATTTTGTTTTTGTTTTGCGCCTCTCTGAAAGTGATCTCACCTATGTTGAATTGACTTTTTTTTTTTTTTAGTTTGTAGTCCCAAGGAGAAATTTCTTGGAATTTGCCTCCGTTTTTTTCTTTGGAGGAATATCTTTTGCTTCTATTTTAATTCTTTTAATTTTATTCTGACCTTACTTTCGGTGGAAGGTACTAGGTAGACCGAGGCGTGTTTGCAGAATTGGACCTTATTGCTATCGCAATTGACGTCCGATTTTGATTTAAAAATTGTTAGGAGGAATGCAAATTTCACTCGTTTAACCATAGCTGCTTAATTTCTAAAATGAGAATTGGATATCCTTCAACAGTTCAGCCATCATGGAATGTTTAATTATTATATCTCTTAAAGCATGTAATTTGGTTCACCAGTCTTTTATATTATATATATGAAAAGAATATAGGTTAAGAGGAGACTTTAACTTGTAAATTTTGATTAGCATTGTTTGTTTGTTTGTTTTTGCAGGAAAGCTGCAACTCCTAGACCACTTTGGAACGCAGCCTCTCAAATTCTGATGGCGGTGGGATACATACTCCTGGAAATGGCTATGCCAGGTTCCCTTTACATAGGGTCCATTGTGGTTGGCATATGCTACGGGGTGAGGCTTGCCATTACTGTGCCGACTGCCTCGGAGTTATTTGGCCTCAAATATTATGGTCTTATTATATACAACATTCTCATTCTTAACCTTCCCTTTGGCTCTTTCCTCTTTTCTAGTCTTCTTGCTAGCATTCTGTATGATATGGAGGCAACTACCACCGTAGGAGGAGGCAACACTTGTATTGGAGCTCATTGTTACATACTAGTATTCATAATCATGGTTGCAGCTTGTGTTGTTGGCTTCTTCTTAGACATTTTATTGTCATTCAGAACTAAGAAGGTTTACAACAAGATATCCTTAAGCAAAAACTCCAACAAAAACTCCGTGACTTCAAGTAGGCGATGATCCAAAATGGCCCATATAAAGAGGGTACGACACTTCTTGCGTTGACAAGCATTTTGCACAATGATATCATAATTTCCATTGGTATGGTATGGTTATCACTAACCTTTTTTCCTTTTGGTAATAAAGGTTGGTTAATTTGTTTGTACATCCATTTTGAGTGCTCTGAAGCATAATCAGCCTACAGTCTCTGTTGTAGCAATAGTTGTCAAAATGGCATGGTTTCAAGCAGGGAAAATTCTTATAGTAGCAATTTGTAGAAGAAAATGTGGTTAAATATTGTCCATGGATGGAAATATTTTGACAACACGTGTGTAGAACTGATCTTATTTGACAACTCACTCTTATTTGACATTTTTGAAACATGTAATCGATATCTTTGTGTCAGAATATTAGAATTTACAAAGGACAAGAGGTGTGTATTGTTATAGATGTTATATTCTATCTTATGTATATTGTTGTTAGTGAAACTTTGCGTTTATTCTTGTTAATGAAATAATATTTATTTTTATATACTTTGTATGGTCCAGTAATACTTTAATCATATCACCGCAGCTATTATTATGTACGCGTAAAAAAAATTGAAAAAAATTTAAAAAAAATCACGAATTACGTCGGTTGTCAAAAGAACCGTCTTAGAAAGACACATTCTAAGACGGTTATTAGGCTGAGAACCGTCTTAAAATGTGTCTTTCTAAGACGGTTGTAACTCTAAAACCGTCTTAGAATGTAACTTTCTAAGACGGTTGTCAACAAAAAACCGTCTTAGAAAGGTACATTCTAAGACGGTTGCTATGTAAAAACCGTCTTAGAATATGCCTTTCTAAGACGGTTATTATGTGGCAAATGTCTTAGAAAATGACTTTCTAAGACGGTTGTTATCTAATAACCATCTTAGAAAATGACTTTCTAAGACGGTTGTAGCTAACAACCGTCTTAGAAAATGACATTCTAAGACGGTTATTAGATAACAACCGTCTTAGAAAGTCATTTTCTAAGACGGTTGCCAACCGACGTTAAAAATTTGCTTTTTTAACGACACCTATAACTACGACGGTTGTACAACCGACGTAAAAAGGGGTAAATAACCGATGTAAAAAGCCTTTTTTGTAGTAGTGACAGTTTTATATGCTGAATGATACATGAGATATAGGTTAGAGTCGAGGCAAGTGAGCCAATCAATCCATACACTTTAGCTAACTAAACGTCATAGAGGTATGCGACATTGAGCATCATCTACATCTATTAGTATAATATACCCGAAAAAAATTAATAAGAATTAGCAAACTAAAATCCAAAATCGTACGATACTCACTAACCCACACTTGATTAAAATCCCAAATTCCATAGCTCAGTAGAAATACGGTTTCCCCATGCGTCACGCATAACACACACGCCAAGACCAAAACCCTCTCTCTCTTCCACAACAATTTCGATGACAACAACACTGATCAGAGAAAAGGGCATCAGCATCAACAACTACAGACGTTACGAAGTCACCATGGACACCTACATCATCCAAACCCTCGTCACCGCTTCTCCCAGCCAAGTCGGCCAGTGGCTTGCCACCAACACCCTATGTAGCACCGATACCGACACACGAAACGTGATACGATACGACTCGACTCTTCGACACATCAATCTCAAAAAATTATGAATTTCGACACGTTGAGACACGTTTTAATATTAAATAATATTTTGAATTTATATAGCAAGTATTTCATTTTTAATATTTAATAATTTAAAAAATTAAAATAAACTAATAATATTTATCAATGTAATCCCTCCCCATGATCACGTGTACCCCTATGTTACTGTGCATGCATTCCATGCTTAATTGCTCATCCATCCAAATTAAACTAATAAACTAAACTGTGCATGCATTCCGTGCTAATTTGTGCATGCATTCCGTGCTAATCTGTGCATGCATTCCGTTCTCAATTGTTCTTTGATCCAAATTAAACTAATAAACTAAACTGTGCATGCATTCCGTGCTAAACTGTGCATGCATTCCATGCTCCATTTCTCTTTCATCCAAATTAAACTAATAAATTAAACCTCACCCTCTTTATCCACCCCGTCTCTCTCAATTACTTTATAATTTTATATACACCGTGTTCTACTCTCCTTCATCTGAAGAACAAAAATTAAATCATCCCTCTCTACCCACACCCTCTCTCTCAATCACTCTCACTCTATCACGGAGAGAGAAAAACTATTCCACGTTCAGACTTCGCACACACCATGTCTCTATGTTCCTTCTTCCTCTTCTCTCTTTTTTTCTTTTATCTTAATGGAACGATGGAACACAACATCATCGCCCAGCCTCTGTCTTCTGCCGCTCCCGTACCACTTATCTCTACTCCATGTGCGACGAGAGGTTCCACGTCTCACTGACGTGACACGAGAGCGTGTGGCTGTACGAGGCGTGCGAGCGCACCCTGACGACCTTCCTCTTCAAGGCCGACACCGCCTCCCTTTGCGCCTTTGGCCGTGTCCGATGTAATGCCCGGTGTTTTAAGCATGTAATTAAGCTTAGGTTAAGCCTAGGATAAAGGTTTATAGTGATACTTGTGAATCCCTAAGAGAAAGGCTTGAGAAAAGATGAAATAAGCTGATTTATGAGTTTTCTGAAGTTCCACGCCTGAGGCGTGGGATCCCACGCCTGGGGCGTGGGAAACAGCCCAGAAAGCCAATTCTTGCTGGAGGTCCACGCTTGAGGCGTGGGAGCCACGCCGGAGGCGTGGGAAGTTGCCAGAAGTGAAATTTTGTCTGGAATGCCACGCCTGGGGCGTGGGAGTCCACGCTTGAGGCGTGGGAGTCGCGGCAGAGGCTTATAAAAGGCCATTTGGGGCTGAGAAAGAAAGGAAAAAGAGAGAGAAACGGCCATTGATGAGTTTTGGAGCTTCATATCTCCTCCATCGTTCATCTAAACAC